>JAKUCV010002389.1:0-19628 GCA_028386065.3 Turnera subulata
TCTCATTAGTATATATATAAAAAAGCTATTTCTCATTGGCAATGTATTTTGTGTAATTTTTTTCTGATAAACCATAGGAAGAATTTGAATATTCAGCCTAATAGAAGAAATAAGTGACACATACATGTA
Source organism: Turnera subulata (assembly GCA_028386065.3). Taxonomy (NCBI): domain Eukaryota; kingdom Viridiplantae; phylum Streptophyta; class Magnoliopsida; order Malpighiales; family Passifloraceae; genus Turnera; species Turnera subulata. Next base: position 130 of record JAKUCV010002389.1, read on the forward strand.
TACAAGCAGGGTAGATTTACTTTTTGTGGGATTAATGTATTGTTAAGTAGATACGTATTAGATTGTAATAGCTTAATTACTAGTATTTCACTAATCATATGATTGCGCAGAACTGTTAATAGTTTCATCGTTACTCTTGGGAAAGGAAGACTAAAATGCTTTCTTGGTGACTTCAATGGAGTCATTGATCTGGTGAGCGTTATAGCAAACTAGCTAGTATCTTTCTTCATTTTTTTTTCGCATAAAGCTAGTAGTATCTTTCTCACTCCATATAATATATATCCTTCTTGAATATGAGTTTGTTTTAACCAAATGTTTGTTTTGACCGACACTAATTAATAATATATATGTAAACATTTTTTGATGCTAGATACCAGCAGATATGGTGGTGAACGCTATGCTTGTTGCCATGGTGGCTAATGATAATCAATCAACCTCGGCAATTTATCAAGTGGGTTCTTCCCTGAGAAACCCTATAAGAATCGGTGAAATTCGAGATTACAGCTTTGCTTACTTTAGGGAGAAACCATGGATTGGAAAGAATGGAAAGCCTATCAAGGTTTGCCAGTATGTCAAGGAGCTCAGAGACATCTCCAGTTTCCGCAGATACATCACCTTTCATTACATGTTTTTGCTTCAGGTTTGTTGAATTAATGCCTAATCATATATCTCTAAAATTTTAACCCAAATATACTATCATTATTATTATTATTAATTTATTAATTATTATTATTATTATTATTAATTTGTTTGTTTTTTTGATACAGGGATTAGCATTTATAAACTTGGCATCTTGCAACTATTTCAACGGCACTTACTGTGATCGCAAACGCAGACTCAAATTTCTGATGCGATTGATGGAACTTAACATGTCATACACGTTCTTCCGTGGCATGTATGCATATATGCAATTATGTGTGATTAATACATATAAACATTTTATTGCTTTTAATTTTAATTTCGTTGTGTATATTTGTATAAATACATGCAGTTTTGATGATACGAACACAGAGGAGTTGAGAATGGGCGGGGCTCAAGAGAAAGGTGTGGATCAGACCCATTTGTTTCACTTTGATCCAAAGACCATCAATTGGGAAGACTACTTCTTGAATGTTCATATCCCTGGTTTGATCAAATACGTCTGCAAATGAATGATCACGTTGTGGTTGTGGAAAATCTGTAATTGCAAAAAAGCATCTTCAATAATATAATTAATGTAGTTGGTGAGAGAGCTTGGTTTATGTTGTTCCACTTGTCTGTATTTGTGGCCGTCGAGCCATGGAAAATGAGAAAAAGGAACTCAATAATATAGTTAGATAATTAAGCAAGATGTTGACCTATTTCCTCTTCTTGAAAAAGGGCAATTCTTGGATGAGGTGTTAAAGTTAAACACATTGTGTGATTTGAAAACAATAAAAAGTAGTATTTTGTGGTTCAATGAATCTTGTGAATATCTTTTTGTAAAGATCAAGATACCTCCATCTTAATTTTTTATTTTAAGAAAATTTTTGTTTATAGGCAGGAAATTAAAAAATAATTAATCCAAATTTTAGAAAAAGTTATTTAATACTCTACCGTTAAATCAATTTGTTAATGAAAACATCTCGAGTGCATAAGCAGAAAAGAATATCTCCCAATCCCATTAACTTTTCATTAATGGTGGACCAGCCACTGAATGTAGTGTAATTACCAAAATGAGAATATAAAATTAATTAATGTGTAGCCTTGTGGATTGTGATATCTTTTTTTGTCTAAAATTGTGATGAAACATTACACATGTTAAAATCTTCTCGTATCTCATATAAAAAACATGTGCCACTGACTATTAAACAACTTTTTTTTCATCAGTCTATTACAACTTGTACAACTCCATTTGCCATAGTTGTCAAAATCACTTAATCATAATTAAATATTTGATTGTAAGTCATGCCATTATCACACCAAAAACATCAATAATCAATTAACACATCAATCACGTGTCTCTGAAAAGTCAAGGCTAATCAATTCCCAATACTGTGATGATCTTATGGAGAGGATAATTTCAGACTACTTTTGCTACTCTAACCTTTCTAAGAATTATGCTCGAAATTCAAAAAGTAATTAGTACCAAAAATTTGAATCATCTGTATTATCGATTTAGAACAGGGAAAAGTAATCAGGATTTTATTCGTTTGTGACTTAAATTAGACCACAGTAATAGTAATATAGTTGGCAGGTGTAGAATAATTAGACGACGTTAATTTCATTTACTGAAACTCTCACGGTCGGCTGACCAATCCGCCTAACAAAATAAATAATAAACTTTTAATATTAAAAAAATACTATCCACAAATACTTATTTTGATATAAAGAAAATTTTCTAACAAGTACAATGTTAACAACATCTACTCTTTAAAAACATTAAAAAAAACAGTTAGAAAAAAAACATTGAAAATAATTTATATAGCATTTAGGTTGATTATAAGCGACCAAATCACACCCTAGATGTCTTGTTGAGATGTGAAACTGCATTAATTGGAGTTCATGACAGTAGTAGGATATGGAAAAATTCTATTCTGCAGACTCCCAAGTACTGTACTCCCTTAACCTTTATCAATATTTGTTCTATCTCATAAAATGAAGTGTTTTAAACTATTTGTCTGTCACATTGAAAATTTTTTGGCATGTCATAAATAAGATCATCATGTCACAACTTGGCCATCTTCTTGCAGGCTGCCTCGCTATAAATATGTACATTGGCTTGCTGTATGAAACATCAAGGCAAATCATTACTGCTTTTAGTTGCATTAATCTCTCTTATTCAGTATCTTAGTTTAATTTAATTGTTCTTTTTTTTGTGACAATGGAGTTTGGAGATGTTATTCCGTTTCTTGAGAAGAAGAACATTTTGGTGACTGGTGCCACTGGGTTTCTAGCAAAGAGTATGCATTTGCTTTCCTCTCTTTCATTAATCCATCTTCTCCCATGAATTAATAACTAATTACCATATACTCCATAGTATTATTTGATATGCTTTTCATGTAAATTGCAGTTTTCGTGGAGAAGATATTGAGGGTGCAGCCAAATATACAGAAAATTTATCTTCTTCTAAGAGCCGCAGATGGTAATTCTGCCTCACAACGCTTCCAAAATGAGGTATGCAAAATGTCCCAAAACTTATTGTAATTGGAATGGTTTGGCCAAAAATGATGTTGTTATTTCTATGTTAAAAAAATTGTAGCTAGTTGAAATTATTTCTTTTCACATTCCTTCCCTTTCTTTATTATGTTTGCCTTGTGGAGGTCTTTGTACTTCAGTAACTTACAAATATATTAATACAATAACACACCATTAGCATACAAAAAAAAAATCTTTAATTTTCCCTTCCTTTCTTTTCTTTTTTTGATTCAAATTTCCCCTTCTTTTCTATCTATGAACATGCACTACTTTTTCTCCACGTGTTGTTTATGATGACTATTTTTTCCATTTCCAAAAGAGGTTAGTAAAAATTCATTATCATTGTGCTTGTAGATTGTCGGGAAGGACTTGTTCAGAGTTTTGAAAGAAAAGTGGGGCTCAAATTTTAATTCCTTCATCACCGACAAGATTGTGCTTGTTCCTGGTGACATCTCTCTTGGTGAGGACTTGGGAGTTAAAGAACCAAGATTGAGGGATGAGATGTGGAGTGAATTGGACGTTATCGTCAATTTAGCTGCGACAACCAACTTTGATGAGAGGTAAAAAAAAAATGCCCAACTTTTTATTGGTAAGTATGCAAACTAATTAATAAACAAAATTTCTTTTCTAAAAAATAAATGCAGGTATGATACTGCACTTAGTACCAACACATTTGGAGCTAAGCATGTGGTTTGCTTTGCCAAGAAATGTATCAGACTACAGCTTCTTGTTCATGTATCCACTGGTTAGTATAAATTGTTTTTTTTTTTTTTTGATGCTAACGATTGTTTGATTGAAAGGAAAAGTATGTACAATGGTTGCTGCATGGCCAGGTCATAGTCACCTACAACCACAAAATTACATAACTACCACAGGTCCCATGCAGGAGGCACATGTGCACAACAATTACGAAGATACCATAGCTATCAAACTAACCCAGTAACTTGAAAGAACGCCTCGGTCCTCGCCAATTTTTCAATGTATCTGCGTTTGACATGATGAATGAGGTGCTAAAAGGAATATCAGGATGAATAGCTTTGATCCACAGTATGGCCCGGACGAGGGCCAAGTCCACCATTTTCTCCAAATCCACGGCAGCACCCTGGAAGGTCCTTTTGTTCCTCTCGATCCAAAGCGACCAGAGGGTGGCAAGAGCAAGAACAAACCACCAAGCTCTACTACAGTTTGTAGGGGACAAGAACGTCCAGTGAGGCAGGAAAGTTTCAAGGCTACTCGCCATGCACCACTGCACACCCCACCAACTGCAGAGTTTGGACCAGACCCTCCAACTAACAGGGCAGTGAAGTAGCAGATGATCTCTGGACTCAAGGTTGCGGTGGCACAAACAGCAAATGGAATCTGCCAAGTTTAATATGCCCCTCTCCCGCAGAACATCCTTGGTGGGTATGCCATGGTTAATGGCCATCCACAACCAACATTCAATTTTGAAGGGAACCAGGGACAACCATATATAGGGCCCAGATAAAGAGAAACCGAGATAAGAGTAGATGAAAGATCTTCCTGACTTCACAGAATAGATACCATTTTGGTTGTGAACCCAACACCTATGGTCATCGTGTGATTGAACCAAGGGGACCGTGTTGACAAGGTTTCTCAGCTCATTCAACATTAAAATCTCCCAGTCCCACAATTGTCGACGCCATCTATTCTCCCAGTACACCTCAGAATTCGTGATAGTGAGGCAGTCAAAAACTGTATCCTCCTTGCACAAGGAAATCGAGTACAGCCTGTTGAAGTGGTCTTTGAAAACACCATGCCCTGACCAGTCATCCAACCAAAATAAAGCAATCCTACCAGAACCAATCTTCACCCTCGATCCCAGAAGCAGAGGAGCCCCTGACTGGCTATTGGAAGAGCCAGATGCAACAATGTCTTTCCACCAGGGGGAGCATTTGTGAAGATTGAAGACAGGGCATATAGACGAAGACGGCTCCACGCATTTTGCCAGTATCAAGTTCTTCCAAGTCTTTTCCACAGGGGTTACATACTGCCAGAGCCACTTAAAGAGTAGGCATTGGTTCATTATCTTTAAGTCTATGATGCCCATCCCTCCTGCTTCCTTTGGAGCTGCAATCTTGGTCCAAGCAACTAAACACAACTTCCTCGAAGACTCCAATCCATTCCAAAGGAAATGTCGCATAATGGAAGTTAGTTTCTTAGCTATGGCCATTGGAAGCGTAAATAAGGACATGAAATATACAGGTAGGCCACACAACACAGATTTTATGAGGGTAACCCTCCCTCCGAGTGATAAGAATCTACCTCTCCAGGACTGTAATCTTCTTTTGAATTTTTCGACCACCGGATTCCATGAGGCAATTCTCTTCATATTAGCACCCAAGGGAAGACCGAGGTATGTGAATGGAAAATTTTCAACTCGACTATGGAGCCGTCCTGCAAAGTCCTCAACTTCACGGTGTTTCAGCCCAATCCCAATCACGCAACTTTTATGAAAGTTTATACAAAGGCCAGATAATGCCTCAAAAACTCTAAGACATCTTTTTAGGTTCAGAAGCTTAGTGATGTTTGCCTGGGAGAACAGAATGGTATCATCAGCATATTGTAGTACAGAGACAATCATGCCCTGAACCTGAACACCCCGAATTTCCCCCAGCGACGCTGCTTTAGAAAGAATGGATGAGAGTCCTTCAGCCGCTAGGACAAAAAGAAAAGGAGACAGGGGGTCTCCTTGTTTCAAGCCTCTTTCCATGGTGAATTCTGCAGATGGTGAGCCGTTGATCAACACTGCCAATCTAGATGAAGATAAGCATTCAAGGATCCAGTTTCTCCATTTGAGACCAAAACCCATGACTTCCAAAACCTGTAGTAGATACGACCACTCTACTGAGTCATATGCTTTCCTAAAGTCAAGTTTCCAAACCACGGCCTCTGATTTCGCTTGCTTCAAGCAATGGACCACCTCATTAGCCAAAAGAGCACTGTCCATAATACACCTTCCTTCAATGAAGCCCGTCTGTTGAGGGCCAACAAGAGATGGCAACACTTTCTTTAGCCTTTGAGCAAGAATTTTGGAAATAATTTTGTACAACCCATTCACAAGAGTGATGGGTCTGTAGTCATCCAGACACACTGCCTCGCACTTCTTAGCAATGAGGGTAATAAAAGCCGTATTGGCCCCTTTAGGTAGAGTAGCTTTCTCGGTAAACTGACAGACCATATCAAAGATGTCCATCTTTATCAACTCCCAGCATTTCTTATAAAATGAAAAATTAAACCCATCTGGTCCCGGCGCTTTGGCACTATCACAGTTCCAAACGGCCTCTTTGACTTCTTCCAGGGAAATAGGTCTCTCCAAGTCTATTGCATCCCTGATACTCAACTTACGAAATTCAAGGGACCCAATTGATGGTCTAGACCGAGCCTCCCTTGAATATAATCTAGAGAAATGCAGGCTTGCTAACTCTTTAATCTTCACAGAATCCTCAATTAATTGCCCGCCCTCCATGATACTCTCTATTCTATTTTTTCGGCCTCTGTAGGCAGCCGATATGTGGAAAAACCGAGTATTTCGGTCCCCCAATTTACACCATCTGATTCTTGCCTTTTGACGCCAAATAGATTCCAGCTGCCTAGTTTTCATGGACAACATAGTTTTCAATTCCCGTGCCCTGTGAAGTTCTTCTGGGGATAGAGTTCTTTCATCGGCAGTCTTATCGAGATCATCTAACTCAAACTGAAAGCTCTCAATACATGCAGTTACGTTACCAAAAGAAGCCTTATTCCACAGGGTCAGAAGTCTTCTAAGCAAACTCAGTTTTTTAAGTAAGTTGAATTTACCAGGGAACTGGGAACTCGCCTCCACCCACATCCGTCCAATAATCTTCAAAAAACCCGGATGGGACCACCACGCATTGATAAAACGGAATGGCCTGCGTCCTTGGTCCCTGATAGAGTGAGCCAATAAAAGTGGGACATGATCAGATCCTCTTTTACTGCTCGAACTAAGAGAAAGATATGGGAATAACAGGCACCATTCTGGTTCTACAAAGGCTCGATCGATGCAACTGGCACTCATGAGATTTCCCCACGTGAACTTCCTGTCCTTTAGGTGAAACTCCATCAAATTTAATCTGTCAATAAAAGTGCCAAAAGCATCAGCACCCCGCGGATATAATCGACGACTTTTGCGATCAGTGTGCTGTAAAGTTTCGTTAAAGTCGCCGATTACTAACCACGGTGAGGAGAACATATATTTCAACCCAGCTAAGTTGTCAAACATCTGAATCCGATTCTCCAATTGTGGGTCACCATAAATACCACAAACTGTTACCATACTATTTTTCTTCACCAGGAGGCCTTCTAAGATAATCCAATGATCTGAGACATGTTTCTGCATCAAATTAAAGTGGTCACAATCCCATATCATAAGTAAACCCCCTGCAAGACCTCTAGCATTCACGGCACAGTAGTCAATATTCCCAGGGCCCCATAATCGGTGACACAAGGGGAGGTTGATGTTTGCACACTTAGTCTCAATAAGGAACAGAAACAGAGCATGGTTTTGGGACACCAAGGATCGAACCCGAGTCTGCTTTGAAGAGGAGCAGATGCCTCTACAATTCCAGGAAACAAAACTAAACATAGCAACAAAGATAACGCAACGAGGGTACAGTCAGCAAACGAACTATGCAGAGGCCCGGGACTGGACCCATTCGAATGCTTCTTTGTTCACCAGATTCTTAATAAGTTGGTCTGTCTCCTCCTCACACATACTTCTATCCCACCCCACAAGGTCACCAATACGGTTCGTCTCAGCCACTTCCAAAGAGCTGAAAGAGATTGGGATGGGTGAGCTCGACACATCCTCAATAAGGATTCTCCTATTATTCGTCTGGAAATCAGAATCTGAAAAACGCATGAGACTTTCCGGTTCAGACAGGACACTACCCTTAGCAGACAGAAATTTAACTCTCTTCTTTTTCGTAACATCCATGTTGTGTAGGAGCTCAGCCACTCTCTGTTCCACAGCACGCTGGAAAGCTAAGCCATTGTACTCAGCGGTACAAGATATCCAGGAGTTGCACCATGAAGACACCGACTTCCCTTGGTGTGGCGAACTAGACGAGCTCGCGATATCAGAGTAACAGGGTTTGTAAGGGGAAGGGCTTTGAAACGATGAATTTTGGGTAGAAGGAGAGATTGGGTATGGGACCAAGGCTCTAGGTGATGGGCTTGACGTGATGGGCTGAGTGCATGGTGGGCTATGACAATCTTTGGTTGATACACTGAATAGAGGTGGGATGGTGGGGGCATGATGGGGCGACGTGGGTGGTGAGGGTATCTTTGGCATTGGGTTATGTGGTGGGTGGGGGTCAGTACCAAGTGTGGCAGACAGTTCAGATGGTATTGTCTGTGGGCTCAGAATATTGGTTGGATTTAAATTCTCTGTCTGCTCGAGAAAGGTGCTATTGTGGTTAATGAGTGGGCGAAGGTTGAATGGGTCTTCTGACACTGAGGCGACCGATTGGCATGGGGCGGCAACCTGCCTAGATAGTTGGGGAGAGTGAGAGCCACTCGCGACGCAATTTTGAGTCCCACTAGAGCACGCCACTGACTTACACGCGCCACCATCAACATCGGTGTAATTCAGTTCTGATGGTGGGCAAGACCAGTTGATAGGGTCGTACTGAGCCTCCATGATACCAATCTCGCAGGAGCGACCACCAATCTTCATCGATATAGATTGATTTATGGAGCACATGGAACTTGTAAGAATCAATATTTCTGCAACATCAAACCTGTTCCTTTTGCTCGTTGCTAAACTCCAGTCTACCATCTCACCGGCCCTTGAGGCGACAAGCTTGAAAAAATCTTTCGACCACACATGGGGTGGGGCACCACGTACCTGAATCCAGCATAGCCGATTGAAGCCTGCATCTCCTTCCTTCCACGGTCGAAGGGACTTGAAGTAAGGTGCCACGCTGCCTTGCTTATCATTATGGAAATCGAGCATCGATTTCTTGTCTTGAAAACATAGAAGGAAGGACACGCCACCAATGGGTAGGATGTCAAAACTGCAATTTTCATCATCAGAGAGGGCCTCCCTAATTTTGTAATAGGGCATGGGAGACTTGAGGACACCCAGAATGCAGTGATGGAGCCATTCAAGAGAGTCATCTTTGGCAATGTATGTCTTGGACACGGAACTTGCAGGTGTGCCCGGCTCATAACGGTCATGAGCACGAGCTATCCCAGTTTTAGTGGCTTCGACATAAGACCAATCTTTGGCCCTTCGAGGTGGTGGGTTGCGAGCAGCCGGGATAGACCCATAAAGTGGCTTACCGGGTACAGCATGTGGCTTACGGTCTTTGGCAATAGAAGCTGAGAGGGTTACTCCATCAACAATCATCGAGCAGATGCTTTGGATGATACGCTGGGTATCGTTGTTGTTACGGAACTTCACAAACGCGAACCTCACACCTTTCCTGTTCAACTTTTGAGGAATAAAAACGTCCATAACCTCTCCGTACTTGGACATCACCAAGTGAACGTCCATCGGTAGCCATCTGGTTGGCAAGTTCTCGATATAGACGCTAGTTGCCAGGTTATTCTCGACTGCATTTTGGACAGTCTTTCTTCCCCATTTGGAGAAGTATAGGCTCTGCTTATTGGTGGGTGCATTAGATGCAGTAGGGTGGAATGTGTTTGAGTTTAATGGAGGGGTTGGAATTTGGTTGTTGGACAGGATCTCTGGTTGGATTCTCAATGTGGAGGTGGTGTTTGGGGCTGTCAATGAAGGGTGGCGGTGCAGGAGTGAAGGAGCGGTGGGCAGACCTGGAGACATAGGTGTGTAGTCCCTCATGCTGGCGCAATACTCTTCTACTTAGGTCTATGCTACTAAGAGGCCCAGAATTTGAAGGGTACGAGTCTAACAGGAGTGTAAAATGACAAAGGTACATAGCATGAGTCTAACCACTTTCTTAAAAAATAAATTTAACCTACACTTTGTTATATAGAAGATGAGGAAGGGGGATGTGAGTTAATTTTTCTTCATTCATTTGCCTTCATTCGCTTTTTAAAATGTCTCCCCACCAATTTTTTTTCCTCTTTTTCATTACCCTTTTTAAATATTATCCTTCTATAAATCTTTACTTTCATTTTTCACTTTAAAATACAAACTGCTAACGTTTCAATAAAAAGGCATCCCTTGCTACCTTTGTCATTTTACACTCCTGTTATTACCTAGATAGATTAAATTAACATTGTGCATTTTGATCAGCATATGTATGTGGTGAGAAGGCAGGATTGATCCGAGAGGCACCATGCACCTTTAAAGACACACCTAATGGAGTTTCTGGATTGGACATTGATGAAGAGAAGGATATTGTGCAAAAAAAACTAAATGAGCTCAAAATTGAAGGAGCCACGGACAAATCAATCCTAGATGCCATGAAGGATATGGGAATCGAGAGGTGGGTAACTTGATGTCCTAGTTTTGGCAATATGCATATCCTCTTTTTAGATCCTCTTTACAGACTGAAAGAAGAAATAATTCTATATGGATACTCGTTAACATTTTCCTTTCTATATATCCTCCTGTTAGGAAAGAGACGATTATTATATAAATAGACAATGCATTTGTTATATCATTAATTCCTAATAAATTAGGCACTGTTCTCTACTTGAAAAGACTTCTGAAGATTGTCCTTGTTTGTCCAAAATCGTTGAATAGGGCAAAGATATATGGATGGCCAAATACATATGTATTTACAAAGGCAATGGGAGAAATGGTTGTGGGACAATTGAAAGGAAATTTGTCTGTGGTCACCATTCGCCCTACCATTGTGACTAGTACTTTTATGGAGCCATTTCCAGGTTGGGTTGAAGGCATGAGGTATATGTTTGCCACGTTTAACTCCTATTTACTTTTCCTCTTTAATTATATGATGTTTCATACTTTCATTTGTTACTTTTATAATCCACAGTTGGTCTTCAATTGACAAACTTAACTATAGATTAATCTAACAAGTAGCAAAACTAAAGATTTAATTAACAAAATTATGCATAAAATTGCACTAATCTTTTTTTTTTGGTATAACTACATTTTGCATATTTTTTTGTGTATGATATGTTTTATAAAGCATCAATAATTACATTATTAAGCTAATATATATATATATATATATATATATATATATATATATATATATGAATGCAATGATTGCTGTGATTGCAGAACAATCGATAGTGTAGCTGTTGCTTATGCGAAAGGAAGACTACCATTCTTTCTTTGTGACCTTAATGGGATCGTTGATGTGGTGAGTTTAACCATATTTTTATTATTTCTTATATATTCAAGGCTTCATATATAGAAATAACAACATAATTAGATAACCTGAAACATTGAGAATGATAAATGCAGATACCAGCTGATATGGTAGTGAATGCAATGCTTGTGGCCATGGTGGCTCATGCTAATCATCAACAACAATCAGACCAGGCAATTTATCATGTGGGTTCTTCTGTGAGAAACCCAGTAAACTATGGCGACCTTCAAGAGTATGGCTTTGATTACTTCTCAATGAAACCATGGATTGGCAAGGATGGCAAACCTGTCCTGGTTGGCAAGGTCAAGGTTTTGGACAACATGTCTAGTTTCCACAGATATATGGTTCGTTACATGCTACTGCTACAGGTTCGTTGATTGAACTGAAGACTCTCTATTTAATTTAATTAACAACCCCATTTTGCCTCAAAATTAATAGGTGAAATGAATTCAATTCACTGACAATTTATGATTTCGAATTTATTATGAAATCAGATTTCATTTTTAATATGGGTTGACGAAAGAGAATTATCTTCTATTGAAAAAAAAAAAGAAAAAGATTTGAATTCATTTTCATGGGTATAAATCTAGGTCTGAAATGAATAAATAAAACTAACTAATTTAACCCTCTTATTATAAATCATAATTATATGATATATATGAATTAATCAAGATATTTTTGTCATTATTAATTATTTTTTCTAATGTATTTATCTTTTTTTTTTTTCTCTCATACAGGGATTAGCACTCGCAAATTCAGCATTATGCCACTACTTTGATGGCGTATATACTGATCTCAAAAGGAAAATCAACTTTGTGTTCAGATTGGTGGAACTTTACAGGCCATACGTGTTCTTCCGTGGAGTGTATGTATATGTATAAATTATAATCATATTATATAGATAATCTTTGTCATCAATCAAAGAAAACTGATCACCAAAACGTAGAATTACAACCCATATATATGTTTGCAGTTTTGATGACATGAACACAGAGAGGTTGCGAATGGCGGCCAAAGAGAATGGTGTAGAGACCCATTTGTTTTACTTTGATCCAGAGACCATCAATTGGAGAGACTACTTCTTGAATGTTCATATCCCTGGTCTGATCAAGTACGTCTGCAAATGAGATCACATTGTGTGGTTGTAGAATCTCATGAACTTGGCGTTGATGATTAATTTCAAGATTGGAATAATTTATCCTCCCATATATGTATGGTGGAGCATATCCCTCTATTTTATGCTATATCTAGAGTTAAAACTATTGAGGAAAAAAAAAGTTGTGAAATTTTAGTGTGATTGCAATAAGCACCTCTCGCATACAAATTCTATTTTCTATGAAACTCTTGCCTTTTCCCTTATGGTTATATCCCATCTGAAGTTCTAGTCATTGTAATTTACTGGGTGTGCAAGGGAAAAACAAATCTCTCTGATTCATGTTTCATTTGGGACTTCAATCATCTAGATTCCAATATTTTCTTATAGATATTATGCTCCAAATTTAAAAAAAAAAAAGAAAAAAAGAATAACTAGCATGAAAAATTGCCCCATGGTCAAAATTAACCTAGTTGTCATTGGCTTGGAGGCTGACGTGTAAGACTAAAGCAGACGTGGCTTTTTAATTGAGGTGGACGAATAAAAGATCGACATGTGTACGCCCGAAATTAAAAAAGGTCTGACCCGATCCCCAGGTTAACCCGACCCACTTTTCCCGTTAAAAAAAAGGTAAAGAAACCCCAAAATTCATCTTGTTGTAATTGAAATTGAGAAAAGGAAGCCACGATTTCATCCTCCTCATCTTCAATCAAGATTGGGACGACGCCTCAGGTTACTCTAGATTTGTCTTCATTACGCAGTTCCTGGAATCCTTTAAATTCAAGCCGAAGATTTTATGGCTGCAGTAAGCTCGATGAATAGGGGAAGAGATCGTTTATTAATGTTTGATTTCCACGGTATAAGGGTGTTTAATGATTTGGATGCTCATAATGACAATTTTTTGGTAGTTGTCAATGTATCATTTGACGCATTCTACTTGTTTGATGAAATGCCAAAGAGACTAAATGCACTATGTTGAGAGGGGTACACAGTTCCTCTGAAGGAAGGGGGAAACTTGAAAACATAGCTACATATTGAAGTAGAAAATCATTAAGGATAAACTTGCAACAACTCATGTATGCTATACATAGGTTGCAATATCAAGTGATGAGCCATGAAAAGCAAATTTTGAAGTTATTAAACTGCACTAATTTTTCATATAATTAGGCAAAGAAACCCCAATTTGAAACTATTTGGTGAAAAAGAAAAACAATAGCTGGCAAGAAACTGTTATGCAGAGAATCGAACAAGATTCAACGATAAATACGGGTAAGGTGGGTCGGGTTAACTTGGGGATCCGGTCAGACCATTTTAAATTTTGGGCGTACAGGTGCCGATCTTTTACTCGTCCACCTCAATTAAAAAGGCCACATCCGCTTTAGTCTTACACGTCAGCCTCCAAGCCAATGACAACTAGGTTAATGTTGACTCTAATTTTGACCATGGGGCAAATTGACCTAATTTTACAAATACAGATATGAAACTTTAGAAAAGAGTGCGGGATAAATGAAAAGAGAAAAATTAATCAGTTTTTTCATCAAGATTTTACTTCATTTAATGACTTAAATTAGACTACAGTAAGTGTTTCGGGAAAAAAAAAAGAAAAGAAAAATAAAGGTGCATCCATTTTTAACAGGATTGGGAGGAGAAAAGGAAATGACCCCATTAATGCCAGTGAGGCTGTTAAAAAATTAAATGCTATGCAAAATGGATCCTTCTATTAGATGCGACTAATATGTAGAAAAATTTTGTGATGCTCAAGCTAGTAAAATAATATATAAGTATTTATATGGGGGGTTGCTACTGTACCATGGCTAAAGCCAGGGTACCAAAACCCTGATGATGTGGATCAATATTATTGGAACAAGTAGATAAAATAATATTAATTATAGTTTAGTCTAATATTATTGAAAAATTATATATTGGCCCCTATATTCTTTCCTTTTTTACTATTATGCACATATCTTATATAATTTTCAATTTTAAATGTTAACAGATTGTAATTTCTTTTTTTATTTGACAGTTATTAGTTCAATTTTTTATAATAAACTTTTGTACATGTAATAAAAATTAAATGTACAAAATTTATAGATAATAAGAATAAAATATGTGAAAAATACTTTTCAAAATTATGAAAAAAATTTTAAAGGTTGAGAATAATTCATTCTAATATTCTGTAAATATTTTTAGTACTACAATAAAAATTTTTAAAATTTTCAAAAGCTATAGAATAAGTCATTCTAACATTCTATGAGTATTCATAGTATTTCATTGAAATTTTTTAAAAGTTTAGAAAGCCATTCTTTTCTTAAAATACATCTGTAAACACACGCACCCGAGGCCGGATCGAACTGAGGCTACTTTGGGCACAACCACAGTGTTACTCCGCTACTGGCTTAAAATGCTATTGAATAATATATTTTAACAAAATTTTGTATTTTTTTAAAAAATAAGGGACAATCTGTAACAGCCCAGGTAAAAATTTCATTTTTACCGGGACTGTTTAAGTTAATTTACAACAATTTACCATTTAAAATTAATCTTGGGTAATTAATTTATGGTAATTCGAGCATTGGATTCCGAAACCGAGCCTTTTCCCACGTTCGGGATTTTTCTACGGATTTTACGGACCAAAGTTGGGATTTTACGGGTCCAGGAATCTTCAGAAAAACCGGGTTTATCCTCGAGTTAACGGACCAGAAATAAAGATAAGTGGGTATATCGGATATTTTTTGGTCCAGACAGTGCACAGTATATCAGCATAGTGAAAATTCCTTTTACTGTGAAGTCTGTGATTTGCTTTTTCCTGTGAGCATGTGAAACCTTGTCTCCTCCTGTGATGCTCGTGAAGCACCTTGTTATAACCTGCCTCACCCCCATCTGCTCCTCACGCCTGCATATCATCTCCATCACCTTACTCCTCTCTGCAAGCTTCCTCTGTAAATTTTCTCTGCCTCACCTGCAAAACCCATTAGACTAGCAGCAAAAGAAAAAAAAATAATAAAAAAAGACAAACATACCAAACAACCACACACAACCCACTGCCACGTCACCTCTTTTCCTCCTCTCCTTCTTCTTTTCTTCCTCGTGGCCGTGAGCCACCGACCGCCACCACCATATCACCTCACCACCACCATCTCCCTATCTTTCCTCTCCTCGCTTACCGCCACTGCACCACGCCGCCGACCCCTCGCCGCTGCAAGTCAATGCCGTGAAGGGACCAAGCCGCGAGCCTCACACGACGACCGACCGGAGCCGCCGCTTCGTGCTGCCGCAGCTGTCGCCTTCGCCTCGCCACCGCCCCGCGACGCCTGCGTCGTCCTCACGCCGCCTCGCCTGCCCCGTTCTGGTCTTCCGCCGTCGCGCCGCCTGCGAAGGTGAGGAAGATGCGACCGTTTGGTTGCTTCACGGGTCGGGTCGACCCGCGTGTAGAGGGTGGTTGTTGGGCTTGGTCAGTTGGGTATTGGGCTGCTGTGGTTTGGGCTTGGAGTTTGGTTTTGGGTTGGGCTGATGGCTTGGTTTGGGATTGGGCTTAGCTTTGGCCCAATCTGATTTTAATAAAAAAAAAAGAGAAAATAAAATCTGGATCAAGGGAAAATAATAATTCTGGAAAAAGAAAAATTAATGAAAGAAAAATAATAAAAAGGTTTATAATTTTGGAAATGGTATTTGGAAAAGAATATATGGTATATTATGGAAAATAATTATTTTGAGGAAATAATTTTGGGAAGGGTATAATCTAGGTAATAAAATACCGGAATAATATCCGGGTATAAGTCTAAGTATAGAAAGGTATTTTGACACTTGAAATAAATGGTGAATGATGATGATAGTGGAAAATTAACCGGGGAAGTAACCGAGCCGAGTTTATATTTAATTTTCGATACACAGTATTAGCAAGGCATTTGCATATCATCTTATGTGTGCATATTATTTGATTGATATAGGAGCTGGTAACGAACAGTTTGCTGAGGAACCGGACTTGGAATCTGTTGGACAATTTCGTAATTGAGTAATCGGCTAAGGTGAGGATGGATAACCCTTGTTATGTTGCCTGTAATACTTTGTGTGCTTTGTTGTTTGATTGAACTGCTGAGATGTTCATTGTTGGCTATTTGACAGTTGTGGTTATCATTGTTGTTATTGGACTGAGATATTGATTTTGTGTTGAGATTGATGTTGAACTATTGACTGTGGATAATTGAGAAATGGGAATTGGAAATTGGGAATTGGAATTGATATGAGATGATGATATAATTGTCATGTGGAAAGTAGTGGTACGACCCGATGGTTTGAAAATTAATTTTGGGATGCTATGGTCGGTTACTTGGTTAGGTTACTTGGTTTGTTTGGCATGTTGATGCCTGTGGTTGGGGTATACCAAATACTCAGTGGTTCGGATATACCGAATATCCGGTTGGCGTGTTGATGCTTGTGGTTGGGGTATACCGAATACCCAGTGGTTCAGATATACCGAATATCCGGTTTTGGAATGTGGATCCTGGTATGGTATGGTTCTTTGACCTGGCATCCGGAATTAATTGATAACCTGATACGACCCTAGCTTGTCCAGTGACGGGGGCCCGGAAGTTAAAAATTGGAAAAAATAATAATTATTCTTTTGGTCTTGGCTCAGTTTGTTGAGATATGTTGTTGCTTGTCTGTGATTGCTATTAAGTATTATGGTTGTCTGCATATCACTGTTTATCCTTCGTCGGTGAGCACTTCGGACTCACCTCTCGCTTGCGGGGTTTCATCCCGTAGGTTAAGTTGTTTCGTAGTTCAGGTACGACGTCCGATGGTTGCTGCTTTCTTCTCCACTTGACTCCGGATCCATACCTCCGCTGCATGTGCATAAAGTCTTCTGCTGCTATTCTATTGCATATGATGCTGTATTATATTCCCGCTGCTGTGATTGTTTGATCATATGACTTTGAGGTTGTTTGTCACTCTGCCTCTGTTGCTTGCTCTTTTCTCTACTGCTGTTATATATTGTTTGCCAGATTAACCCATGTGTGCAGAGACGTTTCTCTTTCGTACGACAACGAGGTTTTTCTTGCACAGTTAGTTGTGATGAACATGGGAGGTTTCGATATCATTCTGGGGATGGATTGGTTGTCGAGGTATAGTGCTTTGGTAAACTGTCGGACCAAGGAAGTGCTGTTGACTTCCGATAGGGGACGACAGGTTCTGTTGGCAGGTATTGGGAGAGTTGCTACTACATGTAGTATCTCTACTAACCAGGATGTCGGAATGAAGTCGCAAGGTCCATATGCCTTATTAACCCACATCAAGGGTGAAGACGCTCAGACTCCAGTTTTGGGAGATATCATAGTTGTCAGAGAGTTTTCATATGTATTTCTAGAGGATTTAGATGTATTTTCTACCTTCCTTTTTAAAATTACCAAATTTTTATTGGATTGACAACACCTCAATAGTATACTGGCATTGAGTTTTGGTTCTGCCCGAGGCACCCTGGATTCAATCTGGGATCGTGCGTGTGGCTATTTTTGTAATATAAAAAAATAGCTTTTTAAATTTTAATAAACATACCGAAAATATTCATAAACATACTAAAAATATTCATTGAACATTGGAATGAATTTCTCTATAACTTTTAAAAATTTACAATTTCTCTAATATTCTATGAATATTCACAATATTTTACCAATGGGCTTGTAGCTCATTGGCACTCTTGTGTTAAAAGCACAAGAGGGGTGAGGTTTCGGGTTCGAGTCTCACCCTCCTCGATTAGTATCAAAAAAAAAAAAAAACAATGTATTCTAATGTGCTGTGAATATTTTCAATTTTTCATTAAAATTTATAAAGAAATTTTTAAACTATAGAGTAATCCATTTCAATATTTTATGAAAATTTCAGTATTTCATTGAAAATTTTAATAATTTATGGGCTATATAATAATTCACTAAATAATTTAACAAATATTTTAAGTGTTTCATTGAAAAAAATTAAAATTTTGAAAGTTAAAGAATAATTCATGTCATAATTTCATAAATATTCTAGTTTTTCTTTGAAAGCTTTTTAAAATTTTTTATATATAATAAAAATAAAACATGAGATAAACTATTTTTGATAATAATAAATAAATAATTTTTCATATAGTTTAAATTACATCTAGGCGCTTTGGTATTGTGTAATCATTACTTATTTCACGTAAAATGGTGCGAATGAATTATTCTATAATTATTTTGAATTTTCTAATGAAATACTAACAATATTTATAAGATTATGGAATGAATTTTTCTATAATTATTTGTCTTTTCATATGACATGTACAAAATATTTGTAAAATAATTTGAATAAATTATTTTGCTGCTCTTAGAATTTTTAAAATTTTCAATGAAATAATAAAAATTTTGGAAAGGAATATTTTATATCTTTTAAAATTTTTTAAAATTTTCAACTAAATATATTCATCCAAATGTGGAATTAATTATTCAGTACAACTTCAAATTTACAAAAAAAAATAATGAAATATAAAAATATTTATTTAATTATGAATTGTTTCCTTTTTAAAAATGACATTAAAAAATTTCAGCATAATCCACATTCCAAAATAACAATTTCACAATATTACCTAGTCTTTATTGTAATTTTTAATAACAATGAGTATTTTGGTTGAAACACCCCGACCCAAATTTACCCAACAAACAGTAATTACAAACAACAGTGCCGACACGTGGCACAAACTGTGTAATACAACAGAAAATCGGCCCATCGGCCCAACAACAATAGACTAACGCCCGGTGTCGGGTACAATAACAATAATAGCACAGCGGAAGCAATTTTTATTAATCACAGCAAAAGCATGAATTGACTCGATGCAAAACTATGGATCCAGATCCGTCGGAGGAGATGCCGCAGCCTGCCATGACGCATACCTGCATAAAGAACAATAAAGCCTGCCGATGGGGCAGGTG
>JAKUCV010002390.1:0-26672 GCA_028386065.3 Turnera subulata
TACAGTTAACTCGGGGATCAAGAAACATAGATTAAACATATACGAGATTGACATATTCCATGTCTCGTGTTTGATCTAGATAATAGGACGAAGGGACGATGACATATTCCGAGGCATAGAGAATCAGTACTGATCTTGTCGTTCGGGTAGCAATGATGTGTTGCTAGACGCCGCTCTTTGCTTATAATTGTAAAATGAGAATTTTACAATTATTGCCGGACGTTACAAGTGCCTACAGGGTCACACACATAGAACTGTTGATTCGAGCAGCTGGTTGAACCGTGGTTGGACCGTGGTTGGACCGGATGTGGTTGGACCGTGGTTGGATCATGGTTCAACCAGGTCGTTTTTGGGTTGGGTGGTTCACTTATTGGCATAATAATTGAGCCCCCTTAGTGCTTAGTGTTTGATTGTGCATTAGTGGAAAGCTTGTTAGTGAATGTCACTTTCAATGGGGCCAAATGTTGGCCATTACCACTAATGCATTATCATTAGGGGTTGAGTGGGATTAGAGTAAGTGTAATCAGATTTTTGCTGCTCCCTCACTCCTTCACCACGTTTCAGAGCTCCCCAAAACACACCTCTCTTCCTTTCTTCTTCCTTTGTGAAAGTTAGAAGAAAAACACACACATAAAAGGCTTCCAGTTACTTGTTGCTAGCACATCAGTCCGGGAGTGCTCGTTCTTGGTTTCGTGTGACGATTCCGGGAAGATCACGGTTCGTGTGGATACCGTAGAGGGGCAAGGCTTTTGTCTGACTCTAGCTGATTCGGCTCTACAGTTGGGTGAAAGACCTCAACCGAACAAGGTATGTAAAAATTATTATTCGGTTTTGTAACTTCACATGTGGTTCTAGGCTTGTTTCCGGTCTTTTCGCTGCATGTTTTGCTTGCTCTTGAGTGTCAATAGCATATCTGGAAACTTACAGTCAGGAATAAGATGGAACCGACGTAAAATAACCGTCAACGAAATACTTGTTTTATATATCATATAGCGCTAAATAAAAATGAGGATCATAAACCTACATTGGTGAATGTAGGAGCAGAATGATTGGCCAAAAATAAGAGACACAATAAAGGCTGTGTTAGACTTGCTTGAGAAGCGATGAATTTTCGGACCTGTAGTCCGTACACCAGATGGTGTAAAAATCGGGTGGTCATAAAATGGGTACTTGTGCGGAAAAGGAAATGAAAAAAAATGAAACAATGAAATATAAAGCACGGCTAGTAGCACAAGTTTTCACCCAACGACCCCATATTAATTGTGAGGAGATATACTCCCCTGTGGTGGATGCAATTATTGTTTGATAAGTCTGGCATTATATGAAAAATTAGAAATGTATCAAATGGATGCTATAATAACCTATTTCTATGGATCCATAAGTCATGACATATACAAGAGAATCCTTGAAGGATTCAAGTTGCTTGAAGCAACAAATTCTTGGGAATATATATTTAATTAAATTGATCTTTATATGGTTTAAACTAAATTTGAGTATGTGAAGTATGATTATTCTTGCATATATGCTCTATGTACTATTGCTTATGTTTATGATTGTGTTTTAAATATTATTGGAACTCCTGAAGAAACTTCCAAATACCGTGCTATATTTCAAGAGAGAGTTTGAGATGAAAATCTCATAAAAGAATTAGGCTGGTCCTGAAGTACCATATGGTCCTGAAGTACCATATCATAGTGCAATATATTTTGCTAGTAATATGAAGTCTGAAGCTTCGCCATAAACTTGTTAGCAAAATTTCATTTTGCTCTAATTTTTTCATAAAGCCTGGAGCTCTCTATTATCTTGAAGTATAATGGACATGTAATTATTTTAACCTTGTAAGTCCAAAGAGACTATAGTTTGTTTTGGAGATGCAGATCATACATTTGATTCATATAATGCGCAAAGCAGATACCTGAAGTATCATGACTAGCACAGACAGACATGAAGCCGCTATATGATGGCAACCACAGAAACAAGATGACAAAGAAGATTGGTATGCGACCATTAAGAAATCAAGAGATGCCAAAATGAGGGGGAGTAGAATACGTACTGCACTCTTTTTCCCTTCACCAAGTTTTTATCCCACTGGGTTTTTCTTGGTAAGGTTTTTAATGAGGCGGTTTCCCCGAAGCGTATTCTATCCAACACACAATGACATCCAATGTGGAGTGTTATAAAACACGTTGTATTTTGGTGGATGTCATCTACCATATTTGTACTATATATAGATGAACTCAGAATAAAAATTGATGACCGGAGTGAGGCAGCCATTGCCATATTTTCTTCCATTCTTCTTCTCCTCATCTTCATCGTTTCTTCTTCATTTCCTTCATAAACACAAGAAATTTTTAACACAAAATTAGTTTGATATAAATGGGAGAATTTGAGAATGTAACAATACAAGAGAGAGAGAGAGAGATGAACCATAATCAAGCTCAGAATTTTCGTGTCAAAATCTAGCTAGTTAGTATGATTTTGAGGTTGGGGATAATTTTACCAAGTGTCACAGCAATGTTGGACGTGCTGGATTTCGTTTTGAGAAGGAGATAAGATGAGCTTTTCGAGCCTCTAGGTTTATCTTGGAATCTATAAGTCTCCTGAATTGTGGGATTAAAGGGTAAACCCTACCATATGAAGTATGGAGTCGACAAGGCATATAAATATCGAACCTGAATTGCCTAGGCTGTGACGGAATCCCACATCGGAAAGGAAGGGGAAGGTCTTTGGCCATATATACAGGGGTGCTGCACACCCCACTAGGTTGACCTTTTGGGGAGAGGGTAATGACCCCGTGACAAGTGGTAGCGGAGCCGACCCGACCCAACTCCGATGTCACGCCAAGCGCTCTGTGGGGACGGAGTAGGCAGGGTGCCCGGTCGACGACGAGGGCGTCGTCGGATTCGGTGGGGGAGAATGTGACGGAATCCCACATCGGAAATGAAGGGGAAGGTCTTGGGCCATATATATAGAGGTGCTGCACACCCCACTAAATTGACCTTTTGGGGAGAGGGTAATGACCCCGTGACATAGGCAGACCCTATTGCACCGACACCTTAGTGATGGCCAAAAAAGGGGTGATATTTAGTTTGGCTTGCGCACAAGTTCAGAGTTGGAGGCAAGTTGATGTAAGTTGATGGACAAGAAAGCACACTAGCTAGCAATAATCCTGTGCAAAGACGCCCTATCGATGCAGACACTGATGATAGGCTTACATTTTTGTTTAACATTAATGTTGTGTGCACAAGGAATTCCCTGGTCCCCCACCCCGATGAATCACAATCAAACTAAACTTGCTGATTCTTCGATTTTCGGAGATTCTCTTAATACTTTCGAGTGTAAAATGAACTAACTCGCGAAAATAGGACACATATATAGTCCTCTAAAAGTTCATGTTTGTAGTATTTGTTCCAAATACCAAATTTGGTTGCAAAACGCCAAGTCATGTTTGCAAGAAGTGGAGAAGAATTCAAGGTAGGCACGCATATCACTTATGTGCCTAATTATATCTACATCCCCCAAAGGCCAATAATGTGGGACATCGTTGCATGTGCTGGCTAATTTTCCGATGATAAACTTATCCAAAATTTTGCCCGACTAATAATCCCGTTTGACCCATGCCCAAAATAGTTTATTTATGAAAGTGATTGCCTCAACAAGAAGAAAGTAATTTTTTTGGCACAATACCCAATTTTATACACCAATTTGTAGGTTTTGGTCAATTTTATACATGAATTTGTAATTGGGTCAATTTAATGTGTTAGTTTTCACAACTGGATCAATTTAATACATCAATTTTCAAAATTGGGTCAATTTAGTATGGTGGTCAAAATTGAAGGTTTGACTTGCTGACGTGTAAATGTCAACCAATAATATGATGACATGTGGATAATCCTTTTAAAAAAATCCAAACCCATATTAATTGGATCCTACCCATCAGAATATGGATTAACCCATATAAAATTTATTATTATTTTCTTTAAAAATAACAACCGTTAACACACCCGTTAACACTCTTTCTTTTACATTATTTCTATAAAGATAGATTAGAGATTATCCAACCCTAGAAATTAAAAGTTATCTCTCCCTGCGACTTCTCTGTTCTTTTCTTTCTCTCCGCCTCTTTTTTCTCTCTCTATCATAATTCATTCAAACCTCATCATCTTAATTTAATCGCAAAAGCCCGCCCATATTGGTTGCATCTCTGTGAACTCGTCATCCAGTCGATCACGCATGGTTGATGATTGTGAAGAGTGCATCTGTGATTGTGGCGACATGATTCCTCTTCAAGTTTCGGCGACTATTGTTTAACCCAGGTAGGCGTTTTCATGGCTGCAAAAATTATGATTATGATGGTGAGAGGAAGTGCAAATTTTTGTATGGTTTGATGATTCAATGAGTATGCACGCCAAGCATTTGATTGATTGTCTCAGTGAAGAAAAGAAGGATTTGTTGAGGGAAGTTGAATCCATGATGACTATTGAAGATGCTTTAACTAAAGAGAACAAGACATTGAAGAATGATATACAAGCAGTGCCACCTGGGGGATTAAATAGGTTTTTATGGTTTATGGCATTAGTACTTACTTAGTTTCCTTTTTTACATTGTTATTGTAGTTACCTTAGCTGTTGGTTCATGTTTTAAGCTTTGTAAATTTTCAGGGCACTTTTGTTATATTGGTAATGGAAGGAAATTTGATGGTCCAAGAAATTTGTATATGGCTTCAACAGAATTATGTTATGAATTTTATATTTAATGCAATGTTTCTTTGCTAACAATGCATTTAAATCTGAATGCTTGTGATTAACAAGTATGGTATTTCCGGAATGAAAAGATGAAATATGCTTCTGATTATGGTATTTCCCGAATGAAGAGATGAAATTAGAAATTCTTCATTGGACAGTGAGTCAATGCTAGAACATGCTCCCTTCGAGTTTCTAGCAAAGGGGGTTTGTACCTTACAACGGGAGCATAATTTCACACCTGCCATAAGTTATGATACTTGTTTATCCTAACTTTTGTCCATACACAATCATTTACGGTACTAAAGCATTTGCCCATTCAAAATGACACCCAACCAGTAGCAAAGAAAAATAAGATGCGATCACAAAGCCACACAGAAGTAGCATAAGACATCCAACATACACAACATTTATCCACCATTACATACTGAAACTTCTAAATTGTTGCGTCCTTAATGTCAATAGCACATAATCACCCAAAACAAAATATCATTGATCTTTAATGTCCCTCATGCTAGAGCTTGGATGCAGAGGCTCCAGGAACTCCAGATTTTCCCTTCTGCTTAACATTTGGATTCTTTGATTGTGCCACCAGCTGTTTTGTAGTGATAGCTTTTTTCCCCTTCCATTGTAATCCTCTTGGTTCAAAACCAATGTCATAGCTTCTTGGGTCCACATTAGCAGGTGGTGGTTTTATCTTTGTGGACCCAGTAGTAATAACCTTTTCCATTGCGCGACCGGCCTGCATGTGTAAGTTATCATAATTACATATAATATTATGTACAACATATGTTATTTAAAAACAGAGCATATTTACTTACATTTTCCACAAAGACATTTCTCTTTTCATTCCATCTTACACCGTGTCCATAATCTCCCTCATTATATTTGTTCTTTTTTTGAGGTTCACCAGTTGGTTGGGAAGGATTTGGCCTCTTCGAAGTAGCACCTAGTCTTGGAGATTTTTGTGGCACCACTCCAGCACTTGGGGTTTTGCGGGCTGCAGTAGTGGCTGGAGCAGGAGTATGGTTAATAGTAGTGTCTAGGGCAGGATTAATAATTGAATTGCTAGCTGGAGCAGAATTAACAGCCGAATGTCCTGCATTTAAGGATGATGGAGTTGAATTATGATTAGACCCAGGTGCGCTCGTTGACATTACTTCGGAAATGATTTCTCTAATAGATTTCTTAGGTCTTCGAGTAGAGACATTTTCTTCCTGCTGCATCATTACTACAAAACCGGCAATAGAATAATGAAAAAAATACAGGAACACAGTAGATACTAGAAAAGCACTCAGCTTATAAGTGACAAGAACACAAGAATTGCATGAGTTCCTAACTTTTGCAATTTTTTTACCATCGTGAATGATAATACGACAACCATCCTACAACAATACGAACCGTTGCATCTAAATTTATTGACAAAAAAATTTGATAACTTTCTTACCTCGTGATGTTTTGTTGACCATCCTTTAGATTTCGCTTAGTTTCGGTGTATTCATTTGACACATGAGGGGACAGGGTAGAGAAAGAAATTTTAGGGTTTCATAAAAGAACAAAAGAGGGTTAACGGTTGTTATTTAAAAAGAAAATAATAATAAATTTTATGTAGGTTAATCCATATTGTGATGGGTAGGATCCAATTAATATGGGTTTGGATCTTTTTAAAAGGATTATCCACATGTCATCATATTATTGGTTGACATTGACATGTCAGCAAGTCAAACCTTCAATTTTGACCACCATACTAAATTGACCCAATTTTGAAAACTGATATATTAAAATTGACCCAGTCGTGAAAACTAATACATTAAATTGGCCCAATTATAAATTCATGTATGAAATTGACCAAAACATACAATTAAATTGGTGTATAAAATTGGGTATTATGCCTAATTTTCTTTTACATTGAAATTTCATAAATTACCCACAATCCTAACTCCAAATCCAAATCACCTTCAGTTTCACCTATCGAGATTGAACCCATAACCCTTAAACTCATCCCACCACACTACAAATAATATTAGAAAAAAAAATGATTGATTTCACCTTCTCAATTATATACATTTTTTTTAAAAGAAAAATCTTCAGCTTGTGATTTTTTCTTGTCTTGAGGGTTTGAATTGAATTTGGCAAAACAAGTTTTGACACAAGCCCGGTACGAAATTAACAGGTATAAGTAAGAGATTTTTAATATGTTTAATTAAATGGGTTGGCCCGACACAACGCCAAAATCAACAAATCAGGTCGCGGGTTGACCCGCTAACCCGATGAGTACCTATTTAGAATCCAATTGTATTTAGGATCTACTATTTTACTGATTTAATATATGACTTATTTAATATTTAAGGTCAAAATTATTAAAATATCTAAAAATATTGTTACATATGCTTTAAAATAGTATTATATTATGATTCTCTAATTTATAATTTTATATAATATTTGAGAAAATCTAATTATATACCTATTTGCTTGAAAAGTGTGCAAACTAGGCAAATTCTTAACTAATTTGTAGACTTATTAGAGTTAACATGTAACCCGCTGGTCAACCGGAACCCGACACAATTATAAAAGGGTTGACATGACTCGGCACAATTATTAAATAGGTCAGTTACGAGAAATTGAAAACCCCATTTACCTGTTCAACGCGACACGAACCCGACCCATCAATACGGATAGCCAGGTGTATTTGAATCCATCTTAAGGTTCAGTGGGTGACCCAATTCAACAAAACCCATGGCGGGCTTCATGCCTGCCTTCCTTCCTTCGGGCTCCGAAGCAAATCCCAAAACGAAAACCAACCAAGCCCGCTTTCCACCTTCGATGCCAGTGAGCGACTGGCAAGTCAACCGATGAACTTAATTAATAAATAACGCAAGGGAATGAATGGTCTCGCATTACGTGTTACACCCAATCACCGACCACCACCTGTCACAGACATCAAAACTAAGCTACAAAATTGATTCAACTTCGAAAGGCAAAACAGAAGAGAAAGACCCCATAGAAAGAACAGAAACCGACGAAGTATAACGCGAAGACACAAGGAGGAGGAGCAAAATCAATAATAACGAACAAAGACAACAACAACAACAACAACTAGTTCATACAATTCTTCTCCTTCTTCTTCTTCTTCTGTCTACTGGTAGCAGTACTAGTACTAACTACTATTGTGCGTTGTCGAGAGAGATTGAATTTGATCGATTCACGAGTACCATCGCGCAGACCGGAGCAGAGCAGAGCAACCATGAAGGCTCGAAGACAACAACTTTGTATGGTGGTTTTAGTGGCGACGATGGTGGTGGGGCTCTTGTCATGTAAACAAACCGAATCACTCCGGTTCGACCTCCAATCGGGCCACACCAAATGCATAGCCGAAGACCTCAAGAGCAATTCCATGACTGTTGGCAAGTACTCCCTCGTTAACCCACAAGAAGGCCACCCCTTCCCCGACACTCACAAAGTCACTGTCAGGGTATTCCTTCTTTCCCTTTTTTTTTTTTTTTACAATCTCTCTCTCTGGGTGCTTCTGATTTTTCCTTCTTTTTCATTAGTTTACCTGATTATTTGATCATTTGTTGTTGTTTGTTGTTGGTGGTTGTTAGGTGACTTCCAGTTATGGGAACAGCTATCACTACTCGGAGAAAGTGGAGTCCGGTCAGTTTGCTTTTACGGCGGCGGAGGCCGGAGATTACATGGCCTGCTTCTGGGCTGCCGATCACAAGCCCCCGGCCACCTTGACTATCGATTTTGATTGGAAGTCTGGTGTTGCCGCCAAGGACTGGACTAATGTTGCCAAGCGAGGCTCTGTCGACGTAAGTAAAATATTTACCCTCAAATAATATCACTCCGTATCTCTCAGATCTCTTAATTGGGTTTTACATTTTGTGTTGCTACCGTCTGGGACTATGAGGGCTTTCTTTCAGGATTTGAACTTTGATTTATTTGCTAAACCGAGCTTTAGTGTTCTTCAACACATGATAGGTGGAATATCTCCCTGTTCCACTACAATTTGAAAGCAATCATTGTGATGATGATCATTTGGTGCTGGGTGATTATGTTTTATGCCTTCTACAAAGTCTACTGGTTGCTTTGCTCTGGTGGGTGCAAAGAGATCCTGTCTCGGCACCTTGAAAATACAGTATACAGATATTGCTAGGATCTATGTCCGTTGGTGCTAACTAATGTACAGGATGGGACCCCTTTAACCTACTTGAGCCTACTGCAGCTGAAAGCAAAAGTTGCAGGAATGCTGGCAGATCCATCATGTGGTGGACTCCCTTCTTCCATCAAACCAAACTTCACCTCATATTTGTCCAAGCAGAAAAGATCCATATGTTTGTATAATACTGGCTAATTAAATAGGATGCTCATGTGTGCTGGGAAAACCCATTAGAAAACCAAAAAAGCAAGTAAATCACCACAAAGTAGCGTGTCAAATTCATGTGGAAAAACACTGTTCCTAAGTACGTTTCCACGTCATGTTTGCACACACTGTTTTTATTGGTTATTTATTTGAGTTTATCTAAGTTGTTTGTTTATATCAGAAAATTTGTGATTTTCTATGGAACTTGCAAGCCACATTTTTTGGAAAATGATATAGCAGTTGCATAAACTGTGAGTTGAAAGAGCAGAAGGATGGGGTTCCTAACAACTTAAAAAGGCTATTCTAGAGAGAGTTTTGACGAAACGACAGAGAAACTGTTTCTTGATGTGATAATACATTTGAGGAGAGCACATAGATGATCCCCATTTGACTAGAATTAGAAATGGAGAAGTTATACCACACCCCCATGGACCTGATAGGCATGCTGAATTTGAATGACCGTGTATAAAAACTACTTTCAAATCATCTTTCCCTCAATTGTAGGATAAAAATTTAGGAAACTGAATAAACCTAGAAGGGGAAAAGAGAGACTATTAAGGTATTCTGTTCCAGACTTCTTTTGGTATATGTCAGTTAGTTATTGACTGGATGTTCCAACTTAGCATACCTATTTGGTGCAATGGGTTTATAATTTAATTTTCCTTGAAACTGATGAGGTACTTGTACATATGGAAAAGATGGAGTATAATGCAGTGTCTCTCCATGTGTACAGCCATATGGTCCTCTTGCATGCAACCCCAAAAAGAAACTTCCTCTTCATCTCGCCATCAATGTCATGCCATTAGAGCTGTCAATACTGTGCAGTAAAAGAGCTTTTCAATCATAAACATCCTGAAACACCAAGTATATCAATTAGATGATAAAAAAAGTGAAGAAAAATTGTTCAGGGAGGATGATCATAACCAATAGGAGCAGGAGATAGGTTGCCTGTCTTGCTCTTGCTACACCTGGTCCTCAATATTATTTATCACTAGATTAAGCATCCTTACGCGGCATGCATCCTTGATGATTAGATAGTTGGAGTAGGATGGAAAATCTGCTTGAAGATCTGCGGCCTCTGCGGCATTTATCAATTTGTTCCTTCTTAAGGAAGCCAGCTATGAAACTAGAATAATTAAATGTTATGAAATGATACAAAGATACAAAATTCACATCATTTGGTGAAGGATTTATGAGACTAATGGCACTTGTATCTCTCTTTGTCTTTGATATAATCATTGTCATCTTTTGATGCTGCGCCTTATGTTTTCATAGTTGGTGTTCACTCACCAAGGAAAATATTGGTTGTGCCACCACTTGATGTAACGTTATGCTTGGTTCTTTTGTACTATGTATGCATTTAGAATTGCTAACTTCATCTCTGAAACTTTTCCATGAGCATATAAATGTCAGAAGTCATTTAAGGAAGCTTTTGTGCATTTGCCTCTTTTTTTTGAAAACAGGCAATGGAACTGGAGCTGAAGAAGTTGTATGATACTGTTGTTTCCATTCAAGATGAGATGTTGTATCTCCGTGAAAGGTAAAGCTATATCTGTTTCCTGAAACCAAGTTATTCTTCAAATGTTCTGCATGTGGATGTCCATCTCAGCTTCTTGGGTTTAATGCTTGTTCCAGGGAAGATGAAATGCAAGTGCTGAACCGTGCTACAAACTCAAGAATGGCCTGGTTAAGTTTCCTTTCACTGCTTGTTTGTTTATCAGTGGCAGGCTTGCAACTATGGCACTTGAAGACCTTTTTTGAGAAGAAGAAGCTCATATAGTTTGATCTGAACGAGTTAAAACATTTCTCTCTCCCCCTTTTCTCTTTGTACAATGCTTTACAGTGACACACATGTTCAAAGAATGAGTCGAGGATCTTTTTAATCGTAATTTGAGATTATACTGTTAGAGGAAAATTCCAGGTTTCATCTGCTTTCGAGTTTGCAGGAGCTGTTATAATTTTTGTGTTCCACAGGCCATTATTGTGCCTGACAGTATTACGGCGATTCTAGTCATGACATCATTATATTCACCAAATTTTGTTTCTCGATTTCATGTTCCTGGGTAGGCTTAGTGTACGAGATTTCTTTGTATGGTCTTTGATTGTGGCAGGAAGTCACTTGCCAAGAAGACTTTACAGGCATTTTAGGGTTAGGTTAAAGGGGAAATTCCCTTTTGTGGTTAGCTTAAAGGGCAAAGGGGACATTCTCTCCAGCGAGGCAACTGAACTCAAGAATGAATTAAGTGCAACATAAACAGCTTAACTAGGCTGTTGAGGCAACATCACGAATTTTTCTACTTTATAACGAACACGGCTGCCGTTATCACAATTCACTTGTATATTTTGGTAGAAATCACAATCCACTACTGGCTCCTTGCCATACTCTTCTCAGGAGCTCGATTTTTCTACAGTTCCAGAATTACTGGATCATTGGTACTTCAGCCCCACACTACTTGCTTGTCCTAGCGTTGAGCTAAAAATTATCACATTCTACTCGTCAAATGAAATGACAGGACATGCCATCCAACAATTATATTGCTTATCCATTCCGCAGAATATTTGAAAAGCATCATATGGATAATACCAAAATGAAAGATGTATTCATTACAGAACTATGGAGTCCACGGGGAAAGAGTAGAGAGAGTACGCCTGTAAGGAGTTCATGGAGTGTAGCATGTACATGAAACACAACCCTAGTATCTAAAACCCACGGGAGGAATAGTGCTGATAACCATTAACAATTGCAGTTGGGAAAAGAGGAGAATACAAAGGTCAGATGATAAAAAATTTTGAGTATCCCAGTGGAGTGAAGTTCCTTCTTCTGACCTAAAAAACTAGGAAGTTTCTTCACAGGCTGGCTTAGGATCAAAATATAAAATGACGAAGGACATCAACCATTATCTACTCTTACATGATAAAATTGAGAACAGGAAAAATAATAGACTAACTCTTGCAATCCTAGCAATATCTATTCACAATATGGTCTGCACAATTGTGACCCAAGGAAATCATTACCAGGCACGGGACGGGCAGTATAGTTAACCGTGCAATTGAACTGATTATTATGCATTGAATATATGCCAGTGATGATCAGATGGCAAAGCTTCTTTGATCCTTTCAAGCCTCTTCAGAATTTCCAAAAAAGAAGGTCTTTTATTCATGTCACCAGCCCAACACTGGTCCGTTAATCTGAAAACATTCGACAATAAAGAAATTACCAACCCACTCCAACTTTTATCTATAAACTTCGCAGTATTGGGATCTGTATTGCAGGAAAGGTTTGAATTTCCTCCAAACAGGAAATGGTTTTTACAATTTTACAATTGCTTGATTGAAAAAAATGAGGGGACAGCTCAAGTAAAAGACATGGCCGGTGCTACAAATTCTATTCAAATATAAGAATATGGTCTAGGATGAAAGATAAATAATGCAAGACTAGCTAAATGAGTCCTATAGAAACAAAAATATAAGTGTATAAAACGCTTCTGAAAAACTAAAACTAGAACAAACATGAAAAGTTACTAATATTTATTAAGAGGGATAAAATCAAACTAAAAAGTCTAAGATAGCCAGTTTGTTAACTTCCTACTATCAGACAAAATAGCTGAAAAAAAGAGTTTCGCACATGGCGTACCACCAACTTTAATTAGAACGAGGAATCCCCTGTTAAACTTCTCAGAGAGGCACTAAGAAAGAAAGGATCGATGAATTGAAAGCATGTTCCTAGAGACTTACTCTCTAAGTTCCATGGTATATCCTTTTGCGCGAAAAGTTGGCCTGTGCCCATCTGCCACAAACTTCGCTGCTTCATAGGGCTCAAAACTGACAAAAGGTGGTTCTCCTTCAAGCATCTACATTCGAATATAAATTCATTATAATTTATTTTACAACTTTATATATTGACTTCACATGTCAGAGAAACAAATATTACCTCATAAAGAATCATTGCAAAAGAGAAAACATCAACCTTCTTGTCATATTTCCGGTGCTTGAAAACTTCAGGTGCCATATATCGGTCTTTTGTTTTGTCCCAAGAAATGCAAGGAGAATAAGTTTAAGAAAGTAATTGTAAACCAAGAGAGTTTTGAAAGAGACACTTACAGCTTCCTGTCTCGCCAGTCATTTTGTAAACATCATGAGAATTTTGAACCTTGATAAGCTTGCTTAGGCCAAAATCTCCAACTTTCAAATGGTCTGCACAGGAGTTGACTAAAAGAACGTTCCTGAGATAAAGACAGAAAATAAGCAGAGGAAAACAGACTAACAATATCAGCTTATCTCCAAGCAAATCAAAAAAGGAAAAAATAAAAAAGGAAAAAAGCAGCAGGAGAAAAAGAAGAAAGCATTCATTTGAAGATGCAGACCCAAAGTGTATTGAAGAAGAAGAAAATAACCACTAAAGCTTTATTTCAGTGGCAGATGAATCACTAAAGTGTATTGAAGCTTCTGATTAAGCATTGAACAATTAGCATGGATTGAAATAAAAGAATTCTTTGTCCAGCTGGATTTGACACAGAAAAGGACTCACCTTGGTTTTAGATCTCTGTGAATAATGACGTTTGGCTCATTGTGAAGATATGCCATGCCTCTGATCACATAAGGTTTAAAGAACTCAGATTCGAGTAAGCTGAACTTACTACGAGTATATTTGTCAATAGCAACATATTTTAACGCGAAGCTTATAAATTTCTTCAAATCAAGTAGGTTTCTCTTACAAAATATAAGAATTTCAGCATAATGTAATGTCATACAAAGGAAATGGCTGCACTCTTCCGCAAGCTACAAAGCTAGAAGCCCGGGTCATTCTTCCACAAAGTAGAAAAAATGACGAAGCTGGATAAAAGGATGCTCTTACGCTTATATATTTTAATTAATCCCAATGGTTCTCAAATTTTCCCATCCCTCTTTCTAAGACACAACCCAATTACAAGCAGTAAAAAGAAAAAAAAATGCACAAATACTGCTATTCTTTGACCAGTATAAGGAGATGCAACATAATGCAACTCTAACTTATGAGCAGGATCATACGGTTTCATCAAAACAAATAGAGCCAGAATCTAAGGGAGTTAGGTGTTCACCATCTAGGAAAATCGGAAGTTTGATTAACTAGATTTTAGAGGATCAAAGGTCGAAAAAAAATAAGAAGAAGATAATAAGCACCAAGGAAGCAAGAAAAACTGATTGCAAATGACGCCAAAACAAAAGGAAAGAAAAATAGAAGACCTCCAAGGTCACAAAAAGATGATGAGGAATTTCTCAATATCAGAAGTTGATGCCTCATTCAGCTATCTAACTAAGCTTGTATATTTTTAAAAAGCTGTTACCATCCGAAAACTCACAAATTTACAACTTAGAACATAGTTACTGAATTCATAGTGCTGTTTGGTGCATGCTACAGGTACTGATGTGCAATATGTTACTTTGTTACAATAGTTTGAACACTAAAGTCATCTTCATAGGTGATATGGAGCATTGGTAACAGGAAACAATACGCAATATGTGGGGTGGCCAGAAAATTCTGTAACTACAACTTAGAAGGAAGCAATGCTCTTTTTCACTATACTAAAAGCCTTCATAAGGTTTGCAAAGTCAACAAGTAATGATCTCCAAGAACCAGCTCTCTGATATCAAGGGTATCGACTAATAACATGTCTGAAGGTAGACACGTCCAAGCAAATACACCATGTCATGCAAGCAGAGACTCCTCATAAGAGATGAAGTATTCCCTCAATAGCAATTAGCGAAATCAGAGCTGGGAGAAAAGGGATTAGGTTACCTTGCAATATCCAATGCAAAGTTTATGGCTGATGAAGGACTTAGTGCGCCCTTTTCCTTCAGGTACTGGTGAAGATCACCCTATGACAGTGAGCACAGTAGTTAAGCAAGAATGCTTAGACATGATTTGTCAATTCACTAAGGCTTTGCAGAGGGAATACAAAATTTGGAACAAGAAACAGATATGATGCATATACCCCTCTCAGGTATTCAGTGATTAGCATGAGTGGCTTCTTCTCAGTGACAGCTCCCAGAAACTGCACTATATTGGGGTGACGAAGCTTCACTAGCAAATTAACCTCATGCCTAAAGTCCTGACTGAAAGGAAGTGAAATATGGGTAAGCCAATGAGCGAACCAATAAAAACAGGGCTAGGAAGTATACTAAAAGGTACATGCCACAGCTGATATCCAGAATTTAGCTCCGTAAATTGTTTGATGCGTGATAAGTGAAAGTCACCCGTGAAGAACATTTGAAGGAATCAATTTCTAACAGCAAAACATAAACATGTTAAACTATAACACGATATTAGGGAGGACTTACATGACCAATCTGTCATCTGAAAGTGAAGGAAGAATGCGTTTAATAGCTACTGGTGTTCCACGCCAATAGGCTTTCAAAATCTCACCAAAAGATCCCTGTCAGAATAAAATACCGTCAGCCTCAGACCAGTTAAAGGGAGAAATTGACGAGAACCAAATGAAAGAAGCACCAGATTTTAGAATACATACAAATGTATACCTTTCCTATAATATTCGAATTGGAGAAGTCGAGCTCCGATGGATCAACTTCCCAGTCACACTTATTTGGCAGCGGCGGCGGAACCGGCTTTGGCTCAAAATGACTTCCATTTTGCCCCTGCAATCGCACACCACAATCGTAAACTCGAAATAGCAATCGAAACAAAACAAAACACTACTAAACAGAAACAGAAAAGAACAGAAACAACAAAAAGAAAGAAAAAGGCACTAGAGACTCACATACGACAGGCCTCCGTACGATTTCAGAAGCTCAATCATTAGCGGCTTTTTGGCTCCTTCTGCGTCCGCTAAAGGCTACCACACACAAAAATGACCAATAATATACCAATTTCATTCTAAATGTTATTGAAACGGGACACACACTACTAGCGAAGAAAAAGAAGCTTAAACTAAAAAAGAGGAAACTAAAAAAGAGGAAACCGCATCGCAAAAAAACAAAAAAAACCAATACCGTGTTCTTCCAGCGGTCCTGGGCGTTGACGTCGGCCCCGAACTCGATCAAGCACTTGGCCACGTCGATCCAGCCGTGCAGGGACGCCACGTGGAGCGGGGTGCGGTTGTCGTAGTCCCTGGCGTGGACCAGCGATGGATCTTCCTCGAGGAGCTTCTTGACCGCCGCGACGTCGTTCTGGTGGGCGTGCCACAGGATCATCGACGTCCTGCTCACGCGTGCCTTCTCCTTTTGCTTTTCCGGGCACGCGCCGGAGTCGCCGCTGGCGGAGGAAGAGGAGCGGTCGGAGCTCATCGGATCCGATCGGCCTGCCTGGCTTTGCGTGTGCGTGTGTGGGATGGGGGCAGTGAGGTGGTCTCGTCGCGTGTGAGTGTGGTAGTTACTTTCTTAGAGTGGGAAATGAACAATGGAGAAAAAAGGAACCACGATAGTGTGGTGTGGAGGGTTGAATCCGTTATTCTGTTTTCTCTCCTTTAATTTGTTTTTAAGAAAAAAAAAACTTTCCCAAACAGAAATAGAAACCAATGGTTTTTTCGGTTATTCTTTCGTTTTTTTGGGTTTGAGTAGGGGATATCGCGGGTAGCCGGTTAAGGCACTCTTTGTAGTTTGTATGTACTAATAAAGTAATAAATAATATTAATCATTTTTTTAGACTAGAATCACTAGGTAATATATAGCCGCCGCAAAACAGTTGGAAATCACAACGAGGTGGACATTACGTGTACCAGACTAACTACTACGACTGGTCGTCTGCCACAGACTGCACGTGAGTGCTGCTTAACGACAGTTGAAGTTCAATGCACCCACCTACAACTGTGAATAACTTTGCACACAGAGAAAGGCCTTAAAAAATTAGCGAGGACATGTATTTACATGACCAATATTTTCTATTTGTAGGAATCTCAAATTTTTCTTTTTCATATACAAATTTCAAATATATTTGGCGTGAACAGAGGATAATAGAGACAACATTTCCTGTGGAATCACAATTGAACAGAAACGAGAACATGTATGATGTATATGATGTGATTTTTTTTCTTTCTGACGAGGCATACAACATTCACTTTTTACTATTCAGCTTTGGCGGGAGATAATTTTATACGCTTCCATTCAATAACCTAGACTTCAAAGCAGATCCTCTTGGTCTTCAAGGGACCTCTTACGAGCCTTCAAGTTAAGCTCTAGGCTCTGAGGCAAGGGAGGAGTCATGCCCCTCCGGAACAGAACTGCAAGAGCTCTCATTTTGCGGCAAAGATCAAACACCTACATGTAAAAATAAGGTTTTAACTTTTTGGGCAAAGACCATTGTAAAACCCAATTGGTGGTGATAATCATAAGTTTCTTTAGGACTCTTACCGATGAAGCCTCAATTTCTGCAACACCTTCACAACCTTTACCTCCTCCCTGCAATAAATCACAGTATTTTACAGCTTCATCCACGTCTTCAAATACCTGCAAATACATGTCTACTCCATGAAAATCCAGAAGTTGAAGGCATTTTAATCAAGTCAAGCCCCTGTTTAAGCCAGGAAACAGAAAACTGTGGTGGCATGTAATGTTTTGCAGCTCAAAAACCATTGGGGGCAAACAATATGATCAAGGACTAGTATCTCTGATTATAACATTTATCACTCAACTTCAACAACAAAAATGTCGAGTATTTCATGGAAAATGAAAAATTGAGGGCAACGCAAGCATGATTGACATGTGAGCTTGCTTGCGCATTTGCCTTCAGAAATGTCATTTCATGCAAAAAAATTAGAGAAGGAAGCAATCGCAGACATAAAGCACTTACAAGCACTCCCTCCCTAATATCCTCCACAAGCATTTGGAACTTTGTGCCAGTTCTGGATTGCTTTGCCTGATTTCCTATTCCAGACTTCCGTTTTGCTCCTTTAGAAAACAGTAGTCCAAGCTCCTTCTCTACTTCACTGTTTCAAAAGCAAAACCAGAACTATGTCACGGGCAGTAATTGTAAATCACTCAGGAGAAGATATGCCATAAAACAATTCAGACCTGCGGTTTCTTCGAGTTTTCATCGTGCACAACTGATTTTCCCGGTGAGTGAGTACATAGACAGGCTTTGAGGTTTCTCTCCACGGGTTGGCCTCTAGCACTGAACATGGATGAAAGGGAGGGAATTTGAGAAACCAAGAGGGGTGCATATGAGGAGATTGCACGTCAGTAAAACTACAAATCTACCAAGGGAACACAAACATTTTATCATACATCCAGGAATTTTCACACACAGACAGTAAAGCAGTAATCTTCTTTATGATGTCAAATCCTTTCTCAACCAGCAAAATGTTGAAGATTGTAAATGAATAGCAATGCATATTCAGCAATACTGCACCTTCACATTTTGGATATCCATGCAATAAGTAATTTAACTTCTGATTTTGCCCAGACAAGCAAGAAGTTGGTTTGCAGATGTTGGCGACAAAATTAGATTTGAGGAGGAGAATAAAGCTTATTTTTTAAAAAAGAAAAAGAAGAGATATCTGAACACTAGACAGAGTAACTTTTGAGAATGCCATAATGCCAGAAACAAGTGTAGATTTCAGAATCTTTTACACAGGTAAGAATAGCAAAATGGCCTACGGAGTTGTGTACCAACAGAGACTGTTCTATATCATGGATATAATTAATTAAAGGCAGCAAATCAAGAAACTACATTAGAACTCTAATCTGCTTTTGTTAAACTCAATAGTTTGCTCATCACAATTGAGGTCAGCTATCCCCAAAGGCCAGTATTAAGAAGAATACCAGCATTTTTTCATTTGACATCAAGTCAGATGCAAATATGAAGGAATTTTTTCCGTCAACACACCAACTGGCAAAGGCAAACAATGAGGTTAAACTCTGCAGATTCCATGGAAAATTTGGCAGCATTTACACATCTCCCAGACCCAGAATGCTAGAAAACAACAACTATTGTTTGATAAAAAAAAATAAAATAAAAAGAAGCAGCAAAAAGTGCTCTTCAGAGCTTTCAGAATGTATGACCACGCTAACTGTAAAAACGCCACCAAACTGTTTGGTTAATGGTTGTGGTCATCACCACGCCCTCAACATTGGTTTGCGCCTAGTGATCTCTGGAACGTGGAACCACTACCAGCAAAAGCGTAAACTACCAAAAGGCACCAAAAGCATAAGTGCAGAGGTTTATATCTCCAGAATTTGCGTGAAGCCTTGGTTATCACAATATTCAACGATTATCCTATCCTACTATGCAACAAGAAAAACAATTAAGAAAAAATAAAGTTCCACAACAAAATTGAAATAAACAGGGATTCAAAAGCAAAATGGTATAATATCAATCATCAGAAGATAAGGGACGCGTCCCGTCACATAATATAAGGCGTTGAGGGAGTGCAAAAGCACATGATCAGGACGAGCAAATAAAGAATTAACCGGCAAAGAAACAGGCTCATATAAAGAAAGAGTAGCTAATGAGCAGAAGCTAATTTATCTTATCTTAAAAGCACATAAAATGAAACCCCAAGGGATTAGCAAAACAAAAATAGGATGGAGAGCATACATACCATCATAACTGCTGCTATCAACAGACTGTTGAAGATGTCTGCGCATATCGTAGGCGCGTGAAGATACCTGCTTCACAAACTCGTTGGAGGTTCCCGGAATGGTCCCGTCCAAATGAAGCGCTCTCTCCACTTCCTCCTCACCCTCACCCTCACCCCCACCACCTTCTTCCTCTTCTTTTGCATCGCCGGCTCCATCGGCGGCTTTGCACGACAGTTGCCTCCGTCTCCTTCCAGAAGATTGTTGTTGGCTGTACGGGGCGGAGAACGAAAAGGAAAGGCGCGGGAGAGGACGGCGGAGGCTGTGAGCGTAGAGAGAAGGTGCGGTAGAAGTGGAGTGTCGAGTACGGCGCCGTAGAGGGAGCGGGAGCACCATGGACGGCGATACCGAGGCTAGTGAATCCATGAACTTTATGGCGGGGAACTGTAACTGTTGGGGACTAGCCAAGTTCCTCCTCTCTCTTTGGTTAATTTGATGATCACCAATTCTAGTACTGTTTTTTACTTTTCTTTCTTAGTTCTTGTTACCGTTATTATTATGATCGTGAAATAGTTTGGGCCGGCTGTTAGGTAGGTATGAAAGTGAGAATAAGAAGCGAACAACAGGAGTTCTCGGCGTGAAAGGCTCGATTGTCGGAAGGATGAAAGGAAAAAAGAAGGAGAATGGAAGTTGGCTTTGTTAATCTAAATTCCCTTCTCTCCCGTTTCTCTTGTGAATCCGCGGGATATTTTCCGTCTAGTGGGCCCTGTAGAGGTTTCGGGTAATTGATGCGTACAAAGAAAAAGAAATCAATATATTCTTTGAAAATAATAAAACGGGGGAAAAATTGATCAGGCCCTCATTAGTACACGTGGTTGGTTTCTTCCGATGCGTAAAATGTGTAGACTCCAGAGTCACCGCCACGGCAGCCCAGTTTCTGTTTTCTTTTGTTTTCCATAACTGTTCAGTGACCATGCTTCGTACTTAATTTACACAGATCTCAGAGCTGTTTTATCCCACTTCCAGTCCTCTAATCAGTGAAAAACATATAATGTTTGTAAACACTGCCCGGAAGTTGATCCAATACTGAATTACATAATGCTCGGCATTGGGCACAAGTAAACACGTAGAGAAAATTATTTTTCTTTTTCCTTTTCAGAATAAGAGAAACGTTCTTTGGTAGCTGAGTACATCATCTGGTACTTTTTTTGCCAAAGATGATCATCATATCAAAGCCATTCCTACAGTTGCCGAAGCAAAGCGTATACCAATACAAGGTAGAATTCCAATTAAATGGTATGGGTAAATATGCAACCCGCTATTTTAGAATACATCATTCATAGCACAACTAACAAATAGCACAAGCTCAGTGTGATGATATATACATGCACAGAGAGTAAAATAAGGACAACTGCCATTAGTTTAAAAGTGCCCAAACAATTGCCAACCCTTTTTTTCTCTTAATTCTTTTCAGTGAGAAATCTTCAAGAAGAGAATAAAGATGATAGCCACTACCAGAGCGGCAATTATTGAGCCAACTATCCACTTGTTTCTGCTCAACCTTCTTGACATAGCAGTCAAGACTTTCTTACTCTTGTCAATTGCATCATCCACACCATGAAGCTGTAAAATGAAATGAAATTAAGATCTTCAAAATCAACATATACCAAAAACACTAATACTGCTGCTATGCTTGGGTGCAAGCCAGGTCCACGACTCTCATCCATCTAAGATGCAGTAACCAATTTCCATCATCCTAGACATCACATAATGATGAATTCAAAAGATGACTGAGAACAGAAATATATGTGCAGGAGCGGGCATCAACCGGGCACACATGCAACAAGAGAACCTAACCTTGTTATGAGAATGCAGAAGAGTTTGGCGCTGTTGATGCAAATCTTCAAGAATTGAGACGCCCAGCTGTTCTGTCTCCAAAATTGTTCTCCTACTCTCCTTAATTCTGTCACCGGATTGATTTATTCTCTCCACTGACATCGACAATCTCTCCCTTTGATCGGCGGAAACCTATGCCATCATTGACAAATCACCAAGAAGTTTTCAAACAAATTCGAACTTCAACCCAGTTGTAAACTGTTCTAACCAGTTAAATCAGCCTAAACTAGCGACCGTCTAATCCAGTGAAACCATAGTGTAAAAAGAGAAATGATGAAGAACAATCATCTCAACTTTAGGAGTTACCCTAAACTTGCATCAATCTATTCCAGAAACAACTTATGAAATAGAAGCACCAATAAGCAAGTGGTTCAGCAAGTTATTTTCTTCATTCGGATAAATGAGCTTTATCCTTCCAAAATAACCACCCAAGTGGAGGCTTGCTCTGCTCCAAAGAAAGCCTACTTAGGGAAGATTTCTTCTCTTCATGACGCACTTACAGAGGAATATTACAAGAATAATAACAAAAGAAAAATCTTCAGCAATAAACATATAACACCACAGAAGTAGAACTCAATAAAAGGTCTAAACTCAGATGTCAGGTCTAGCGAGCATTACAAACCAAACTTTCCGATGGACTAAAAAGATTGCGAAATGAAAACCACAGAAGCATTGCATCATCCAAAGAAACAACAAAGACCATACCGCATGCACATCAGCCAGCCCGGCCTCCAACAGATCTTCACGAGCCATCTGAGTGATATCGCCAGACGATATTCTCTTGAACTCCCTCTTCAACTTATTGAGGTCTGCCTTATACTCTCTCAGTTTGGCAAGCAGCATAGCCTTCACATTTGGCTGCAAACTCCTGGCCTCCAGGTCCATTTTCCGAATCTACAAACCAAAGCAAGCAAGCAAAGCAAACAGCAAAAATTAGGAAATCGACTAAAAACAGTAAAATAGATTAAGCAACAAAAAACAACTCACTCACCAGAACATCACAATCATCCAGTCCAGATTTGATCTCCGCGAACTTCCCCTTCTTCTCCTCTGCCAATTTATTTTGAGAGATCGAAGTAAAATCAGATAATAAACAACTTGAACAAAATACTACTACAATTGATCGGGTGGAAAACAAAAAAACCGTACCTCCGTCGGGGAGGAGAGAAGTGGAATTGCATTTCCGGGAGAGGTTAGCGGAGAGCTCGCAGTACTGGCGCTCGTATCCTTCGAATACGTCGCTCATGGTTCCGATTAAGAATAATAGTAGTTGAAAAGCAATAGATCTCGAAGTAAATAGTTGCCTAGCCCTAGTTTTTATTATTATGTGAAGAAAAAGAAAAAAGGAAAACCGTTAATGATTATGATTTGAAACGGTTAATGAAGATAATAGAGGGGGAGAAACAGAGCGGGTGAACTTACCGGAGGGAGGAGGAACGTTCTCGCCGGTGCCAATGGATAGGAGAGGAAAGGGAAGAAGCTTAACCGTGAAGTTTTGAAAGGGATGAGAAAGGAAGAAGATGGTAGTTCAATGTCGGGGCACCAAACAGTTGATGAGGTGTTGACTTTGTTATGACGACTGTTGTTGTTGCTGTGGTATGCTTAATTTTGACTGTTACTTCGCCTGGTTTTGCATTGACAGTTAAAGTTAAAAGGTCGTAAACGACGAGTTTTGATCCTCTATTTCATTTGTTTGCGGTGGAGAACCAACAATTCACCACCTTTTTTTCTCGTCAAAAAAATAAAAAGAAAAAAACTCGCCACTTTTAAGATTTTTTATCCCGTAATTGAAAGCCATTTTAATACTCCTAAAATGCCTTCAATCTCTCAATTTAAATGACAGGATAAGATATATTTGTACCTCTAATCCAAATTCAAAATGTCCCTTAAATATCAGATTACGCAGCCAAATCAAATTTAGGATAGAATATCCATTGACTCCGACTTGTAAAACCCAAACCCCGACTTGTATGTCTTCGTCTCCTCTGGCCACTTCTGGCCATGGGGCTCCTATCAACGGTGGGGTTGTCCCACCGGAAGTTAACATGGTGGAAGCAACATCAAACCCCACACAACCCCCGCAGACCTTCCGTGAGAAACTTCTTGCTGACCAGCAGAGAGCTTCGGCAGAAACAAGACAAGAGTTTGAACCTAGCGATAGTGACCTCAAGGCCTTCCACACACCGGAAGGACCTGTAGTGCAAATTTCGGAACGCTATCGTGAAATCTTGCACAAGCAGTGGAGCAACACGGTGATTGTCAAGATGTGGGATCGCACTATTGGTTACAAAACATTGTGTAATCACCTTCCCAACCTTTGGGGTATTCGTTCTGAGTTAAAGGTTATTGACTTAAACAATAACTTCTATTTTGTGCGCTTGCCGAATCAGTACGATTACCTCAAGGTGATCACTGGTGGCCCCTGGGTAATACTTGGCCATTACCTAACTGTGGAGCCTTGGCAACCACAATTTACCCCCTCCACGCATAAGATCACATCGGTGGTAATTTGGATTCAACTGCCAGAATTATCATGCGAATACTATGACATGCCTATACTTCGTGCTGTTTGTAATCTTATTGGCAGGTTTGTTCGTATTGACTACAACACCCAAGAAAGCAACCGAGGGAAATTTGCAAGGGTGGCGGTTGAACTGGACCTGAGCAAACCTCTA
This sequence comes from Turnera subulata, assembly GCA_028386065.3. Lineage (NCBI taxonomy): Eukaryota > Viridiplantae > Streptophyta > Magnoliopsida > Malpighiales > Passifloraceae > Turnera > Turnera subulata. The sequence goes on from JAKUCV010002390.1 coordinate 24,186, forward strand.
CAGCCTCGCGTTTTCGTGGATGGCAAGTGGTATGAAATCACTTATGAAAACTTACCACAGATTTGCTTTGAGTGTGGTCTTGTAGGTCACAATTTAACAAACTGCCCCACCAAGCCGGCTCCTGCGAGCAACGCCTCGGCCACCACATCGACCATAGTATCCCCAGCCCAGCATCCCCCAGCAGTTGATAGTGACCAACCAAAGCCTTCTGGGGTTCAGAACGCCGGTCACCAGCAACGTGTAGGTCAGTATGGGCCGTGGATGGTGGTGCAGAGTCGGAGGAGACCACCACGGGCGACGGCCGACGAGTCTAGCTCAAAAAAGGAAGGTACAACGGCTAGAAAATCTGGATCCCGTTATGACATCCTGACAGATTATGAAATTCCAGTCCGCCCTAAAAATCTGTCAGAATCGCATCCGCTGCCCGTAATCAACGTTTCCTTTCCAAAAGAAAACGCATCTGTGGACGTTGCTATAATTCAGGAGCCACCAAAGGCAACCCCACTGATCACGTCCACATCAAGGGCTGTTACTTTGACCGCAGAGACATCTAAGGCGGGATCAATGCCCACTAAAGTGAAACAGGTGAAAGGAGTGCAAAAGGAACACCAGAAAGTATCAGGTAACGTTAATCTTGTACACCCTAATGGAAAGAAGAAAGATACTCTCCTGTCTAACGAGGTTCCACCCTGTCCTAGTTTTACATCAATTGATTTTACTTCTATACCAATAAGCAGTAATGCACCTGTCCCCAACCTGCCCATCAATTCTGTTTCCACAAAAGCTACATACACGTCAGAGCCCACATCAGACCAAAACCCAAATTCTAACCTAGTGACTTCCTTGGCCAACACGAAACCCGTACGCCAAAAAAAAAAACACATACTGGTAAAACTCTGCCCAAGACCCGCAGTTCAATTGCCTCAACCCTTCATAGCCCCTATACCAAGTCTTCTGCCGCGAAACAACCCATAGCTACTCCTCAGACCTTATCAGGCCTAGTCTCGGATCTCCACCTCAACCCTACCCCCTTATTACCTCCGAAACCCGTAGTTCTCGAGCCTGATCAGAGATCAGTCTCTCCTATGGATGTTTCCTTTGATAGTAAGGGGCTTAGCCACCAAGAGCCCATGGGTATCGCATCGGGGCAGAATGGAACAGTTGCTACCAACCACTCTCTTTCTGATGTGCAGGACTCTACTCAAACGGACATCCCTATGTTAGCTTCTCCTAAAAGTAATGGTGGTATCCCCTCACCTGGGGACAACCCTGCTGCTTAAGCTTCTCACTTGTTCTTAATTCCCCAACATATTATTTATTTTATGGATAATAGACACATTATTGTTTGGAATTGTCAAGGTGCAGGTAGCAGCAAGTTCAAGCGAGCATTTAAGGAACTTGTTTCTTCCTATAGACCTAGCATTGTTGTCCTAGTAGAAACTTGGATTGAGTTTTCACGCAACTCACAGTTTTTTGAGCATTTGGGTTTTACAGGAAGTATCTCTGTGGATCCCATTGGTTTTAGTGGTGGTATCTGGATACTATGGAGACAGGAGTTACTTCGCATTACCGCACTTTCTTCCTCACGCCAGTTTATCCACATGCTGATCTCACCGAATTCAGGTGATCCTTGGCTCTTCACTGCGGTCTATGCCAGCCCGACACGATCACGCAGGAATCTTTTATGGTCCAAGTTGGAGGACATTGCTGATGGTGTCGCGAGCCCCTGGCTGCTCGCAGGTGACTTTAATGCGATTACATCACCTGAAGAGAGAAGTGGCCCGCCTACATCCAGCAGTAGTGTTTGCAAAAAGTTGGTGGACCTAATCGCCAAATGGGACTTCATTGATCTTGGATTCACTGGTCCCAATTTCACTTGGGCTCGAGGGGGCGTTCGCAAAAGACTTGACCGAGCACTGTCAAATGGGTGTTGGAGGAATCTTTTTCAGGATGCTATGGTGGTGCACTTACCACGCACTAAATCCGACCACTCGCCTCTGTTACTTCGATTGATGCAACCACCGGTGGGCCTAGGAGCAAGACCATTCAGATATCAAATGGCTTGGGCTACCCACAGTGAGTTTGAACCGCTTCTTAGGGATGCATGGAACACTGACAAACTGCTTCCTGAGAAGACCAGCTCTCTTGCCAAAACCCTTACTAAATGGAACCATACTGTCTTCGGCAATGTCTTCAAACGGAAGCGGATTCTCCTTAACCGACTTGCAGGGATTCAAAAAGCTCGTGACAATGGCCAAGATAATCCCTTTCTCCAGGAGTTAGAAATCCAGTTGAAGAAGGATTTTGACCAGTTATTGCTACAAGAGGAACTCATATGGTTCCAAAAGTCTCGCAGCAGGTGGATTCAATGTGGAGATAAGAACACCACCTTTTTCCATACTACTACTGTGATACGGCGGAATAAGAATAAAATTCAAGGGTTGAAGTTTGGTAATGACTGGTGCTATGATCAATTGGCTCTCCGTG
>JAKUCV010002391.1:11905-53061 GCA_028386065.3 Turnera subulata
TTTTTGGGTGGTTGGTTTGCTGAATGTCAGCATAATTGAGCCCCTTTAGTGCCATGTGATGTGTATTATCTGATAATGCACAATGGTGGACATTAATGATAAAAGGTCATCAATATGCCACTTATTGGGGCCAAGGTGTTGGCCACTTTGGGATTAACTAATGCATTATGGCATTATGGGGTTATGTGTGATCTGATCACACTTGCCACTTCCTCTCTTCCCTTCCTTCTCTGAGTTTTCAGAGCTTAGAGCTCAGCCTTGAGAGCTTGAGAGAAAAATCACATACACACACTCTTGTTTGAGAAACAAGAGAAACACCACGCAAAGCTCCCGGTTTCTACTGCTAGCACCCAGTCCGGGAGTGCTTAGTATTCCGGTATATACGTTGATATAATAATTATTTTTTTCTTTTCTTTTCTCTCTTTTCTCTTCTTTTCTCTCTTCCATCTTTTCTTTTCTCTCCCCCTTTTTTCTTTTCTCTTTTCTCTTTTCTTTCTTTTTTTCTTCCCTCTTTTCTTTTTCTCTCCCTCCTTGTTTTTTTCTTTTTTTTTTTGTGAATAGTATAAATTTACTATTTTTTAAAAATTTTCGGACTGGGCTTGAACAGAACCAGCCCAGACATTTACACAGTGCCCAGCCCAGGCCCGTGCAAAGGCCCAGGCCAGCCAGCCCAGCGCCCAAGCCCAACACCAGGTGCGACCCGACTTCACAAACGGGTCTGCAACCCGGGTCGGCCACACCAGCTCACATAGAAGAAAAAGCAGCGGTGGCGCTCGCGAGGAAGGCTGACGGGCGAGGTGGCGACGCGGCTGGTGCTCGCAGCGTGGAGGTGCGACGCCTGCCGGTGGCTGCAGGTGCGGCGGCAGCGAAGACAAGGGAGGAGGACCCGACGGGATAAGTAGGATCGTCGATTTGGCCGTCGGGTCTTCTGCTCCTGGCAGCGCGTCGGCGGCGAAAACGGACGGGAGAGGACAGTGTGACGAAGGCGACGACACGAGGGAGCTTCTGGGAGGGCGGTGGCGCGAGAAACGAGGCAAAACGCCCCGGCGTTAATAGTGGCGAGAGGTTGAAGGTGACGGTTCTGTGTGTTTTCTTCTTTCTTTCTTCTCATTCACCGGTTTTCACATCGTCGGATAGGAGCACATCGTGTTGATAACATGTTATGAAATAATAGTTAGCTTGATGATAATAATGGAGAAGATGGATGGAGAAGAAGAAGAGTGGGCACAAGTAGCAGGGAAGAATTCTGCATTTTCTTTTATTCTGATATATGTCAGTTGAAGTTACATGAGTTATGGCTTTTAAAGCCACGGTGAAGAAGAAAAAGACAATAAGAGGGTTGATGGCATTCACTGTTTTATAACACTAATCAAATTATTATAGGTTCTAGTGAAAAAAGAAAAAGGTCGTGCTTATAAACCTACCACAATGCACACGCACCATTGTAATCATTTTGTTCCACCATTAATTTTTTTCTCTATCCATTTCTTCTTTTTCTTTTCACACTCCAATACTGTGTACGTCTGTTCATCAATTTTAGTGTCTTTAAAAATTAAAAAAAAAATATCAAATAGGCAAAAAAAATTTTAGGACTCATTGGTAAAATCACTTGTCACATTTTATGAAACCGATTCGTTTTAGATATATTGATTAATATGCTCCTAGTGCTATTTTGGATGGGGTTAATTACACTGCCTATAATTTAAACGATCAATGGTATATTATACATCATGCATAAGCCCTCATTGTAGTAATTTCATGCAAGTAAACACAGAGAGCAAACAAACTGCCTCAAGTCCCATAAAATGAAGCTGACTAACAAAACTCTTGCTCCTTGTGAACAGGACGAAGGAAGAAGCTGTATATTGTGAGGGTGTCGGGATCCATTCCCTTCGGTTGGAAATGAAGAATCACATTTGCAAGAAAAATTTTGATGACTTCAGATTCGGGTGCTCTGTGGATTTCTTCTTCAACTTGGAGAACAATTTATATATTTGGCAGTGCAGAGTTCAATTCAAGAATGATTGGGATGCCCCTTTGTGGTCCGGTTTAGGGGGTGATATCTGAAACAAATATCTTGAGCTTTGTCTTGTTAAGTTAGATTCAAATTAGTTATATGATGTAACTAGTTAGCTGTTAAATATGTTGCTAGCATTATATGTCTTTGTTCAAACTGTGTTTCTGTTGTTATCATTTCTCGTTTGCAGTTTGTTTAATCTACCAAAGGCCTATATTTTTTTCTGTATGCCGCATGATTCATGCTCTCTTCTGGGTCCTATATTGTTGTGTACTAACCCATAGTGAAAACTGCAAAAAAAATTGAAAAGGGCCGTAACTTCTCGTCCGGAACTTGTTTTGGGTCAATTTTTTCCAAATTCATATATGAACTTGTTTTAAGAATAATATGAGTCATCACTCCTCTACTTGTTTTAAAAGTAACAAAATGACCCGTGTACTAATCCCTAGGGAAAGCGGACGAAAATTGGAAAAGAACCATAACTTCTCGTCCGGAACTCGTTCTGGGTCAAAAAAATTTCCACTTTCATAATTAGGCATGGTCCAAAAGAATAGTACAAGTCTCTAATCTTGCCTCGTAATAAAAAAATTTAAATTAGCAAAAAACCCAGTAGATTAACCTATAGGGAATACTACCGAAAATTTTAAATACTTATCAAAATATCCTTTTGTAAGGGATTTGCACAAGGCATAAGAAGAAGCTGAGAGTCTCTTGAGCTTTCTCTAACGCATAGAAATGAGCGTTAAAATTCCTGTTCCTTTAATGTTTTTTGTGCTTTTAACTCTGTTTAAGTTTTTGTCAATCTTGGAGCTCCTTTACCGAATTCGGGCTTGAAAATTTTTCCGGGACTCGGACCTCGACTTGCAACTTTGTTGGGTATCCAAGTGTGAGTAAAGAGTCCCACATCGGATGAAAAGAGGGCAAGTGAATGATATATAAGTGGAGAGGACCCATGTACCCAATGCCTTAAGGCTTTTGGTTACAATGTGGTGTCCAAGCCCACGAGTATGGATCTCACTTGGGCCTCATTTGTTCTCCCCAGTTTTCGGGCTACTCCCGATGCTAACAAGTGGTAGCGGAGCCGAAGATTCGGCTGTGATCGATAACGATGCGCCACATGGTTTGCTCCGTGGTTGCTGCTCCCATGTGGAGCGAGCTCGAAACTCCAGGTTTAGGCCCAGGCGTGGAGTTGTAGGACCAGGCGTGGAGTTGTAAGACATGACTCTTGAAAACCTAAGAGATTGGCAGGCGCGTGTTCCTTGAACGCGGGCTTGGTGTTGTGGAGCGGGCTCTTGAGGATGTTGTAGAAGATGCTTCCGTTGTACGGGGAGTGTGCCCAAGCCCGATGTGGAAGAAACTCACACTTGAGGGGGAGATTGTTGGGTATCCAAGTGTGAGTAAAGAATCCCACATCGGATGAAAAGAGGCCAAGTGAATGATATATAAGTGGAGAGGACCCATGTACCATGTGCCTTAAGGTTTTGGGTTACAATGTGGTGTCCAAGCCCACGAGTATGGATCTCACTTGGGCCTCGTTTGTTCTCCCCAGTTGTCGGGCTACTCCCGGTGCTAACAAACTTAACATGTGCTTGCGTGTCCGCCATTATTTACATAAACAATCTCAAAGTTTTTTTTTTGGCAAAATTTCAATTCACTAACCTTAATTTTAGCTCAGTACCACTTTGACAACTTAACTTTTTATTGTAACAAATTAATAACTCCGTTATAACACCGTAAATGCCAGCTACTATGCGCATGTGTTTAAACTTGATTTTCTTTTCTTTTTCTTTTTCATGCTTTTTCCAAAATTTTTATTTCTTTTTAAATTATTTTTTTAAAAAATTAGCTGGACGATATTGTGATATCGCAAGTACTAATCAAATAAAAAACAACAAAGCCGCACCCTTCTGTTATATGAATATTATAAAATAAAAAATTTTATACAAGAAAAAAAATTATAAGTAAGAGAATAATGTAGAAAATTATTATAGAAAAAATATAAAATCTAAATAAATACAAAAAAATAGTTTTATAAAAATTTTAAAATTATGAAGGATATTTTTTATAAAAAAGTTAGTAATTTATATACCATCCTTTACTGACTAGTAATATTATTAATTTTATATAAATATAAATTAACATTATCACCTACTTTATATATAATACTGATAATTTAATTAAAAATAATTAAAATATAAAAAAATCAAGTTTAAAAACATGCGCGCACTATGATTCTAAGAGCTGGTGTTAACGGTGTTATGACGGAGTTGCCAATTTGTTACTTTTAGAAAGTTAAGTTACTAATTTGTCACAACAAAAAATTAAGTTGGCAAAGTGGTACTAAACTAAAGTTAGAGTTAGTGAATTGAAATTTTACTCTTTTTTTTGTCAAATAAACAATCTCAAAGTTGGAATATGATTTCTACCCTTTCACATGCATCTCAGTTTCCAACAACTATTTTATCCAACTGATAACAAAGGATGTAAGTTAGCGAGTTCACACATTGAGTATGGTGGTTGGTGTGAAACCATATTCTCCCCTTATTATGTGAAGGCAAGTGTTGTGTGAAACCATATTCTCCCCTTACTTACGTATGGTGGTTGGGGTCTTTAATGTCTGTACCATATATTTTTTTTTTTATGTATGGTGGTTGGTATCTTTAATGTCTGTACTATACTTTTTAAAAATTTATGTATGGTCGTTGGTGTCTTTAATGTCTGTACTATACTTTTTTTTTATTTACTGCGTACGCTGTAAAATGATAATCCATTAAAAAAAAGGCTAATTAATTGATGATGCGTCTGTTCCATTCTTAAAACAATTTCACAAGTACCATTAAAAAAAAAAAAAACAATTTCACAAGCAAATTCTTGAAGGATTATCATGCGTCTCTTCGGTTCTTCAAAATCATAAATTCCATACTCAAATGCAACAATTTTAAAGCAACAGCCAGCGATCAAATTACGTGGGGGTGATACAATTACTGCATAATTATCTCTCCATGTAGTTTCGTTGCCTATAAATTTCTCTCGTAATTACCTGTGGAGTTTGCATTTTTTTTTAAAAAAAATTGTTATAATCGTTAGAAATATATAGTTCTATCAGCGGTAGGTAGCAATGGCTCTCAAGTCGTTACAATCATCAATTATTAATGGATTGGGCTCCTCTCCAATTGGGGTAACAGGAGACTTCCTGTTAAGTCAATCTCAACTATTAAATTAAATCTATTGGTTCTTAACATATCTTTTTAATATTGCATTTATTTCTCTTCTTTCTTTGTTGTTTTTTTCTTTAAACCGATGACATAAACAAAACAACTCATTTAATTTTTTTCTTTTTTCACACATACTTTTTACTATCTTGTTTTTTGTAATCAACTTATGAAGGGAAACAAAAAAAACCATAAATAGTTTTTTTGCAATAAACTTAAAAATTTAGTTGATCATTCAATAGAACTTTCTTTTACTCTCTTGTTTCTTGTTTTCAAACTGTGAAAGAAAACAAATACCATATTTGTAGTAAGGTTAAAAGAAGAAGATAGAAAGTATTTGTAAATCCAGTATTCATAGTTGAAGACAAAAAACAAGAAAATAAAAAGCATTTGTGAAAAAAGAAAAAAATTAAATAAATTGTTTTGTTTATGTTATCAGATAAAGGAAAGAAATAAAAAAAAAGAGAAATAAATGCAGTGTTGGAAAAGTATCTTATAAAATAATTAAAAATTATTAAATTTAACTTAATGGTTGAGATTGACTAAACATGATGTCTCTTATTAGCCCCATGAGAGGAGCTCAATCCATTATTAATGTCCTTGCAAATAAATCATCCTCTCTCATCTTTATTTACTCCCCAACTTGCAATCAAAAAGACTCTAGTAGACCGTATACATTTTCTTTGCTGGAGCACGTTAGGCACACCGTCGACTTGTTCTGGTTTTAATTAGCAATTTGTAGTATTAATTATAATTGTATATAATCATTACAATCATCAATTATTCCTGAGAATCTAAGCCAGCCAACTATTAATAAGATAAGAACCTAAGCCACCCAATCCACTCACACATTGGGCAGTGCACTGAGAGAGAAAAACCAACCATTACACACACTTTACTGAGAGAGCGAGCGAGCTGTTCTTGTGGAAGAAAGCCAAAGATGGGTGAAATTGTTCTTACATTTGTTGTGGAGCAGCTGTTGAATAAGTTGGCTTCACTTGCTCTTGAAGAGATCAGTCTTCTTTGGGTTTGTGCATAGCCCATCACATTTAATTTTTTTGGTTATTTACTGGGCTATGAAAAGGCCCATTATACTTATTTTCTTGCTTTAATTTACGTTTTGATTGGGCTCGTACAAGGCCCACTGCATTAATTTTTGGCTATTTAATTTTTAATTGGGCTAATTAATAAAAGGTCCATGTTTCTTTATTTTAATTAAGTCTTTATTTATTTAATTATGTTACTTGAATTTGAGGCCCTCAAAATTTCCGGAAGAAATTTATCATGGGCATTAAATACTGAAATGCATTTAAATGATAATAGTCTGGAAGACTAAATAAAAGTGTCTAGAAGACTCCATAAAAGGAAAATGAGGCAAAAGACTGGATGCCTTACTGTAAAAAGATCATGCAGATCTTTGAAAATGGGAGAAAAATATGACCACCAGAAGATGAATATTCTCCCGAAATTTTATTACAAGTGTATGCACCTGAAGCAAATGCGATTGTACATGATAATTGTGGTCATGATTATGAACTTTCAATTGGTCACAAACAGGCCTTATAACAAGGCATCTAGTAAATGGTTATCAAGTGTCCCTGAAGGGCAAATGTAATATTGATGAAACCATATTTGGTCAAGATGATGACCATGATGTTAAGATATTGTATGACCATCACGAAGATGGATACTGTTCTTGTTTACCCTAAAGATACAAGCCAATATACATTGGATTATTTAATTTTATGTTCAGTTTTATGTTTATTTTTATGTTCAATTTTATTTATTTTTATTTCATTTACAGTATTTTATAATAGTTTCTAGAATAATGGCTCAGGCATTAGTCATGAAGACAATACAAATTGACATCCAAAGGGGGAGAGTTATCTGTGTGGATGTCAACTATTTCACATGACTAATGTGATAGTACAATCTCGAAATGAGAAAGAAATTAACACGCTCCAGAAGAGCATAAGATTGAATACGTTCCTGAAGGACACATGTTTTACTGTGATCTAGAAGATCATATATTTACGCTCTGGAAGAGCAAATACTCTTAAAGAGTACAAAAAACCCCACTTGCAGTAATAAAAGCGATTATTATGGATCCTGTTGGATTGACTCTGCTCTATTTCCTGAAGCGAATAAGACAGTATAATTAATTGTGCCTATGGCCCTGGATGAGGCTATAATGGCAAAGGGAAAATATGCATATTATTATTGCATAATGGATCCATAACTGGAGAACATTCACATAGAGGAATTGTTCTCGTACATAAAGTTGAAATAATTATTTATCTGTTGGGTACAACATTGACTCTAAAACTCTGAGCCTCGTTGTTGATGTTGACCCTAACACTATCGTTCCAGGAGAACCACATTCCACCAATGTTATTTTCTCCAGGTATCTCAAACCGATTTGTTGGAGGAAAATGGAGTGGAATTACCCCCATGGTTCTCTTCAACTTGCTACAAGGTCTCAGTAATCAATACCATGTTAGGTTTGTACTGATTCTTCAGATCCCTTAAGGTACACATAAAATCTTGGGACCTTCTGGCTACATCCCTGCAATTCCATAGTAGAAGTCGTACCTTAGGCCATGTAGGTGGTAACCCAGACACCCTTGGGACACTCCGAGCCATCATAGAAACCTGATAATAGCTACTTTCATTTAATATTTGACAAGTAGGCTCTAGCTGGAATTCCTGCATTTTATCTAATATGAAAAACATGATAGAGTTAGCCGAGCCATAAAAGGAAGCCCTTAGATTGCTTTGGTCCTCTATGAAGAAAGTCTCTTCCATAGGAGTTACGAAGAACCTAGAAGAATAGAGTTCATCAACAAAAATTAAACGAGGAATTCTTGCGAGTTCACTCGGTAGTTCCTCCTGCTGCTCATTCACCATGCTATTGGCTAGTCTATTCCTCCTTCCTAGAGAGACACCCTCAACAAAGAAAACAGTAACGGGGGAAGGCATGTTTTTATCTTGTTAATGATTTTCTGTATGTTTCCATCACATATCCCCCCTTCTTATAGCCTGAGCTTAAACAACTAGGTGACAGTTTTCATATATGGACCCTCTTTCTATCTCTGAAAAGATCCAGAAGATTTTTCGATAATTTGCATTATTTTTCAGAAAATTCCAAAGCTTTCCAATCCTCGAGGATTTGCTTTTGGAAATGTTCGCCACTACATTAATTATTGCTCAATAATTCTGATCTTTTTCGACATGAGTGACAGAAATAAGCCTAAAATTGGCACATATATAGCTAGCCTGAAGCTAGCAGTTGAGTAATTGAAACTTAACATATCCAGCCAGAAGCTGGAATGCACTAGCCTGGAGCTAGTAATTTTAAGTGTTTAAATACACAGTTTGCGCAGCCTGAAGCTGGTACCAACTTGAAGTTGGTTCATGGATTTATCGTTTGGCATGACCGGATGGGCCATCCCGGATCAATAATGATGCACGAAATTTATTTGGTCATTCATTGAAAAACCAAAAGTTTTATAATCAATGAATTTCCATATGATAGTTTGCTGCGAAAATTAATTGTTCGGCCTTCCTAAGATGAGGTTGGCCTAGAATCACCAGTAAGTTTGGAAATAATTCAGAGACATGTACGCGGACTTATAAATCCGCCGTGTTGACCATCTAGGTAATTTTTACGATGCATCGAATAGATGGTCTATTGTGTGATGCAAGTTGGCATTCTGCATACTTATTTTAATGGTTAAGCCACTTGCGGTTACACATCCCTGATTATGTTATAAGACTATATGTCTAGATAATATTGGTATATTTCTTCAATGGATAATGTATATCATTAGAAATAAACCCAAATAGATCTGGGGGAATATTGACAATTGATTGCAGGACCATTGTTAATGAAATATTACTGTTTGAGAAAATGATATTTTACTTGCAACATCACTTGTGTGCATCAAGCCAACAAGTTATCATAAAATCTCCCCATTTTATTGGTTCATGGTCACGAATCCATCTTTGGACCGTTGATCCTACAGTATATGTACCTAATGCTCCACCAGAGCATAGTACAATTGGTCCTTAAAGAAGACTGGGAATATATGTTGAGTATGTTGGGTATGTTGGTTATTAATTAAATGAAAGAGTTTACCCAACATAAGGGGGAGGAAATAAGCAGCTGGATCAAGATATTATTGAAATACATATCAGTATCTAGTTTTGATCCTCAAAAAAATTAGTGTGAACCTGAAGTTCAAAAGATGATTCATTTGCAGAAAAATTGATATGAAATTGCCAGACACATAAAGTGACCAAATCTTATATACCAGCTGCAAGTGCTCCTGATCAAATTAATGTTCCAGAAGAGCAAGTATAGTATGCAAATGAATCTAAAGTACGCAAGAAGCGTAGAATAAACTCGGACCCAAAAGAAAAAAAAATTCTCGATAAGAGAGAAAGGAGCAAAAGAGATAAGATGGCCCCAGTAAGAAAATAAGACCTCCAGTAGAGATTCATATTAAAAGTCCTCAAGAAGAGAAAAATCCTCCAGAAGAGGTTTTCTGACACAATTGATAAAGTTCCAAAAGTAACTCAGGTACCTGAAATAAATGAGTATAATGAGATCTCAATTATAGTGTCAGGAATATGATGGAACCGACGTGAAATAACCGTCGACGGAATATTTATTTTTATGTAGCGCTAAATATTATGAAAGAAAATGAGGATCATGAACCTACATCTATTGGTGAATGTAGGCGCAAAGTGATTGGCCAAAATAAAGAAATATAACTAAGGCTGTGTTAGACTCGCTTGTAAAGCGAGGAATTTTTGGACCTGTAGTCCGTACACCAGATGGTGTAAAATTGTTTGGTCATAAAATGGGTATTTGTGCGAAAAGGAAATTATAATAGAGAAATACAAAGCACGGCTTATCGCACAAGGTTTTATCCAAACGATTTAGTATTAGTTGTGAGGAGGTATACTCCCCTGTGGTGGATGCAATTATTTTTGATAAGTCTGGCATTATATGAAAAGAATTGGAAATGCATCAGATGGATGCTGTTACAACCTATATTTTTACGGATCCATAAGTCATGGCGTACGCATAAGAATCCCTGAAGGATTCAAGTTGCTCGAAGCAGCTAATTCCCAGGAATATACAAAATTGAGATAATTTGTTCTTTACATGGTTCGAACCAATTTGGATATGTATTGTATAAATGAGTATACGTATGAATTTATTATTGCTTATGTTGTTCGTTCATATCTATATGTGAATTTCCATTATTTTTGTGATTTAAATATTATTGGAACTCCTGAAGAAGCTTCCAAATGTCGTGCTATTAGATTGGTCCTGAAGTATCCTATCTAAGTGAAAATCTATATTGTCAGTAACATGAAGCCTGAAGCTTATGACTTGAGCCTATTGGCAAAATATAACGTTACTCTTATCTTCGGGGTATAACAGAAGTGTTATTTTGTTAAACATATAAACCCGAAGAGAAAATGGTTGGTTTTGTAGATGTAGGGCCTTAATTTTGATCCACATAGAGCACAGTCGGACATCTGCTACAACTTTACACGTGAAATTGCTATATCATCGACACCACAAAAAAGCAAGAAGGCAAAGAAGGTGCTCCAACAACAAATTGTGAAGACAATGCCGCCAACGCTGTCCAATTAAAGTAGTGTTGTATCAAAAGTGAACGACCATGGTACCTATCGTCAAAAGTTGACAAAGACGATTGGCATGCAACGATATCAAGAAATTAAGAGATATCAAAATGAGGGGGAGTAGAATACGCACTGCACTCTTTTTTCCTTCACCAAGTCTTTATCCCACAGGGTTTTTCTTGCTAAGATTTTTAATGAGACAGTTCTCCCTAAACGTATTCTACCCAATGACATTCAAGGGGAGTATTATAAAACAATGAATGTCATCAACCCTCTTATTGTCTTTTTCTTCTTCACCGTAGCCTTTAAAAGCCAAAATTCATGTAACTTCAACTGAGAGATATCAAAATAAAAAAAAATGAAGAATTCTTCCCTGTTACTTGTGCCCACACTTCTTCTTCTCCATCCACCTTCTCCATTATCATCATCAAGCTAACTATTATTTCATAACAATTAGATGTTTTTATTGTATTCAAGGAGCAAACACATTTTTTTTATTGAGTAATACCAAGCGTTTATTTTTTTTCAACTTTTCATCCTCTCATCCACAAACCTGTTGCTGTTCCTCTTCCTTTATCTTTTATGTCCACATCACTTCTGTGTCCATTTTTTTTAGTGTAGGTAATGGAACGTCTTGTGCTAGGTATGAATTCCTTTGATTTTTTTTTTCATCCACATGCAAATGTCTTTTAATTGAGTGTAGGTAATGTGATGTGTTGTGTTAGGTATGGCTTCGTTTGACTTTTTTCATCCATTCAGTTTCAAGGTGTCTGATCTTGGTGGTATATATAGCAAGCCAAAAGTTATTCCCCTTCTTTCTTAAGATTAGTTCTTTCTTTTTCTTCTTTGTGTCCGTATTTCTATTTAATTAATATGTCATCCCACCTTGAGTTTTTTTGTTAATTTTTTAAAATTCCAGTTTTTACTCTGCCTTATTTTTTTTTAAAAGACAAAGAGTGTTCCCCAATAATTAATGAATAAATGAATTTTGAGACTTTGTCAATCACTATATGAAAAGTAAGCTTTCTTCCTAAATTCATTTGTCCTGAGCTCCTTTTTTGTATGTTGGAAAATGTGTTAATGAAAAAAAAAATTCTGAATGAAAGTGGAGGTGTCATTTAGGATTATTTTTTCCAAATTTTAAATGTAAATGTATTTAACATTAGGTGCCCATACCCATAGATATTGCTCACACTAAGACACCATCTACACTTGAAACACCCATGACCTCATCAATTGGCACTAAAAGTTTTGCAGCAATCATATATCAAAAAAAAATCTTCTATAAAGTGAAAATTGACCTTCCAACCAGGTGAAGAAGACAATTTAAAGACAAGGTATTTAAATGATGCTTAATATTATTTTATTAATTATTGAAAATGAATTATTCTTATTTTATGAATAAACTTGAGAAGAATTAAAATATTGTCAAAGTAGTTCGAGGTCGCATATATATTACTGTATTTTGGCATTACATTTACATTACTGTAATTTTTTGGATGTTGCCACAATTATTATTTTATATTTAGATTTAATAAATTTCTAAACAAAACAAACAATCAAGAAGATGACATGTACTCCTCATGTTTTAGACATTTTTGCATCATATGCAACTCCTAATATTAGTTGTAAGGTTTTATGTAACTGAGGTAATTTATGATTTATCTATTTTGATGATAACCCACAGTAACGTGCGGGTGATAAGCTAGTATACATATATATTAGATAGATGAGAACACATACGATGTTGTTTTGATTAGAACTATGAAAAGAGTTAAGGTTGCACTGCATTGGAGGCAGCACGAGTTTAGAGACTGAAACATCCTAACCTAAATTCACCCGACCAACAGTAATTACAGCAAAGAGTACCACCACGTGGCCAACAGATCATAAAAGCAAGAACACATTTTAGTAAAAAGATAAATAGACAATCATAATCACAAATACGTCACCTTGTGGGGACATCAACATTTGCACAGCGGAAGCATTCTCTAGATATTCAGTAACATTTTATATGCAAGACACAATGCATGCTATTGGATCCGAGTCTTGTCCGAGGTGACGCCACAGCCGCCGGTATGCAAACCTCACCTGCAGGAACTGTGTGAGGGGTGAGACCAACCACTCTCTCACCGATAAACAAATAAACAACAGTATACATACAACCGCAAATACACCCAAGTCAACACAGAAAACAATAGAAGCACAGCACTCACAAACATAGTATCAGTATCAACTTACCTGAACCAACTATACGTCAGACTTCTCTTGGTTAAGCTAATCTCATAAACTCACTGACACTTGACGGTAGACTTACCAATTTTATTATTAGGGCCCTGTCACGTAATAAGTATCGGCCGTGCCTGGTAGCCAGGTTAGCTAACCCCAGGGTACTCCCCGTTAATCCATAAATATCACAAATCATATCACCAATAACCGAGTCCCGCAGTCCTCGGCGGAAGTCCCGCAATCCTTCCTATAACAAATCAACTGAGTCCCGCAGTCCTCAGCCGGGAGTCCACGCAGTCCTCCCTATCAAATCACAAATCACAAGGCGACTACCATCTGGCCGTACCAATACCTGTCACGTGACAACCTAGATGTCTAGATATTATTACCACCGTTTATTATTATTTCTTATTCCACGGTCCAATAGTGACTCATCATATTCACGTTCCCGAGCAGGCTATCAGCCTCACAGCTCCTCTGGGAATCCAATCACAATGTCAGGATACCGGATCACTATCACTATTAACTCAATATCTCGTATCTCGTATAGTCATCATAATAATCACATCAACATCTCAAAGTTCAATAATCAACCACAGTAGTCACCAAACACATAACAATAATCACAATAGCAGCCAGCAATAACATGACGGCACAACAAACAACATATAAGAAAGACGATCAATCAAACATTCGGGGTACCACGGGCAGCATACCAAAGTTTATAAGTTTATATCCTCACCTGATACTCCAGGAAAGTGATATCCGATTAAGCCTCGATATCCCTATATTATAACAACAGCAATCACTTATAATGCACAAACAAGGATGATCATGCATGATGCTGGTTTTAATAATTATACGGCTTGCCTTATACCATATTTATTTTATTATTTCAATAATTTCCTTTACTACGAAATTAGCGTTTCCAATTAATTGAGGATTAGCTCGTTATATGTTTTCAACCGATTTACTAGTTGTACTTAATTTTAAATTAAAACTAAAATCGACCATTCAAGCCGATATACCGTCCCTATAGTTGCTAGTGACAAGATAATACATGTGTATACACTAGATAATCATATATAACCATATATATTGGTTATTAATTAATAACTCAAATTTATAGCTCAATTCCCTATAAAATAGAAATTGAAGTCAATAAATAAGAGTAGGATTGAAAATAAATTATCATGGTCCTCTATATAACATTAGCCCAAATAGAATAATATCATTTTTAATCCGTAAATTAAATTGCTAATTACTTAATTACATGTATATATATACGCTAAAAGAGGTAATTGTTATAAAATGTATGTATGCTTAGTAAATCTCATACGACCGTATGTATGTATATACATTTACATATATTTATAAAGACAACAACCATAAATAAACTAAATTCATATTTATCATCATTTTAGTTTATAATTACAAAATTATATTTATTTATACGTAATCCTTTATAATGTAAATTCAATTTTAGATATAGATGAGAAAGTTAAGAATTAACTCGGTAGAACATTTAGCCCAACGGAGAATAATACTAATATTAACATGATTCTAAAAATTAAACATAGCATAAAATAAATTTATTGGTTATTATAAATTAACTTAATTAATTGCTTAATTAATCGCCGTTTTAATTGTTCGAGTCCGTTAATATAGCTCGAGTTCGTTTAGTGATGCACATGGATAGTCCAAGGGTCCGGGGTTTTACCCAAAGTCCATTTCCGGCTCGCCGGAGAATTCCCGAGACATCGCCGGAAAAATCCCGAGGCTGCCGGATTCCGGCCAGCACTGTTCCCGTCCATAGTAACTCTACGTTTACTGTTCGTCAGCCATCAAGGTTCACTCCACCGAGCCATCAACCAACAACCAACACTGTCGCCATCACCACAGCGACTTTCCGGTGGCCGGAGCTCCACCAAACCACCGCATCCAACATCCTAAACAACCCATAACAACAACGGCATCATCATCCACCACTGCCACAAATTAAACACACAATTGAATCCAAGCTTATTTGGTCTCAGGCCATTCAATTAATTGAACCCAATTAACAACAACCCCAGAGAAATCAAGAGAAAAGAAAGCGAAGAGAAGAAAGAGGAGGTGCGCCAGAGACTTACCCAATTAGGGCTTCGTCGGCGGCGGTTCAAGGGAGGAGAGCAGTGGCGGCGTGTGACGCACAAGGGAGAGAAGAAGCAGGGCCGGACGTCGTCGGTAGCAGAGGCAAAGGACAGCGAGGAGGAAGCGATGGCGGCGTCGCGAGGAAGAAGAAGGAAGAGGCGACGCGGTTGGGTTCACTGGCCCGCAGTGACGGGAAGCGGGGCGAACGAAAAGGGAGAAGAGGGGAGGTGGAGAGGAAGACAGTGGGGAAAGGCGGCGGCGACGAATCAAAGGAGAAGGAGAGAGGAAGAGGACAATGGAAGGGAAGAAAAATCGAGAAGGGAAGAGTGACGTTGAAGATGAAGGAGTCGATGGAGGGTGGAGGTGTAACCGGGAAGAGAAAAGAAAAGGAGAATAGTGGAGGAGGAGAAGATAAGGAAAAAGAAAAATAAAGGTGGAGACAAGAGGAGTAGCCGGCAGGAGAAGAAAAATCAGGGGGACAAGGGAAGGTGGGAGGAAAAGGAAAAAGGAAAGGAAAAAGAATAAAAAAAGAATAAATAAAAAAAATAAAATATCTATCAATAATTGTAGGATTAAGCAGAAAAAAATCTGAGCCAACAAAAGACCTATATGCCCTTCATGCTTCTCTTGTATTCCAAAATATCCCAGGGGCATAATCGTCTTTTCGAAATTCCGTCCCAGTCCGAGAATAAAACTCGGGCTCGGAAAATTCGATTAATTCTCCTGAGCGTTGTCCAAGTCTCGGAATTGTAAACCGAGGTTCGGATAGCTGTATAAAATTCCCGGTAACCCGAGATAATCCTTGGAATTAATTTCCGAGGCTCGGTTGTCGATGGAGAATACTTTAGAGCATCCGTATTACCGAGGATCGGTTTCGAAGTTCGATTATTCTTGGTAAAGTTCTCGGATAATTATTGTTTAACAGCAGTAAAACTTTATTATCCACCGTAAAAGTCAAACGACTCGGTAAAATTTACAAAAATTTTACCCGGGTCGTTACAGTCTACCCTCCTTAAAAGAATTTCGTCCCCGAAATTCCCGCTTATCCATGGGTCCTACCACGATAAGCTTCTGGTACACTCTGCTATATGTCCAAACCCAACGTGATATGTCGCTTATACCCTTACGCGACATCTCATCCTCTATAAAAACCAAACCTCATGGCTGGCAACTCACACACACAGCCATGGATTCCCCACTGAGAACAAGAACAACTTCAGACTCGGAGGACAACAGCTACATCGGTGGCACTGCATTCCCAACAAGCTCCGATGAGGAGCCTCCGAAGAAACGCTTCAAGACAAACATCGTCGGCCTCAAGGAGCATATGGTCGTCTCTCCAAGACGGCGGAAGAAACGCGCCAGCAAGGAAGAGCCTTCTACTGATAGGAAAGGCAAAGGAACGGCGCAGAGCAGCACTCCACTTCAGACACTTTCATAGCTGAACGCTTCCCTGAAGAAGGTCAGCTCTGCGGTGATGCAGATCGAAGTGGCGTGTATGGCACTCTCGTCCAACGTAGAAAACTTAAGGAAGCTTGTAAAGGATCTTGAGAAACAAGTAACTCCATAGAGTACTTCTTCTCCGATGTAAAACCATTATGAATAAATAAAATAAGTTTTCTTTTAAAATAAAACTCTTGTTCAATTGTGAAAACGCATGCCAACAGAAAAATTAAAAACATCGCAACACAAAACAAAAACCATCAATAAGAATATGAAATCAAGTATAAATAAATTTAAAATTAAATCTCATGTAACAAAACCAAAATATAAAGAAGTTAAAACAGAAATATTTCTTGATCGGTGCCCGTACCGGACGTAAACATCCTCGAACCACGAAACGCAACTCGCACAGCTAACGGTGACGTCTGTTAACCTCGTGAAGAAG
The DNA here is from genome assembly GCA_028386065.3 of Turnera subulata. Taxonomy (NCBI): domain Eukaryota; kingdom Viridiplantae; phylum Streptophyta; class Magnoliopsida; order Malpighiales; family Passifloraceae; genus Turnera; species Turnera subulata. The sequence continues at coordinate 29,046 of JAKUCV010002391.1, forward strand.
ATATCCGTTAACTCGGAAGGCGATGATCACGGAAATGTCTTGTGTCGTTAACTCGCACGACGATGATCACGAGCACGTCCTGTGTCTCTCGAAGGACACGTTACCCACTTGTCCACAAATTCTGCATAAGCCAAAAAAAAAAACGTCTGTCCAAGCTCGCATCTCTCCACGATGTCCGAACAGCTGTGAGCTTGTCGCGCATGCGCTCTACTCGAGATACGGCCCCATCCGTCTAGCCTCAACGGTCACGAATGCACGTGATAAAAGATGCAAGAAAAGATAATAGGACCATAAAAAGAAAAGACAAGGTAGCCAGAGCGAAGGAAATCAAGAGATGCAAAAAGACTGAAAAACTCTGGCACGGTAATCCGAAAAACGCGTAAAGCAATAAATGCAAGCAACGGTAAATTCAAAAACAAAATCTTGAAAATCAAAAACGGTAATCACGCTCCCCATAAGTGTATAAAAGAAGGAGCGGTGATGTGTAAATCATCAAAAACATTTTAAAAGCAAACAAAATGCTCAAGCAAAAGAAAACACCACGTTCAAAACAAAACCCCACACGTCCAATTCAAGATGCCTGCTCCCTCGTCGGTGTTCTTTGACGAAGGTGCCAATCTTGGCAGAAGGAACCGACTGGCTTACAGCATGGTCAACGAACGTGATGAAGAACTGCCGAACGAGCTCGGCAGAATGCCACGTTTAGTTTTCGTCGACGAACTCTACTCGTCGCGGTTCTTTGTCACTCCAATGGAAGAGGTGTTCTTCCTAGAGGATCGCGGCACTCTGAGGACATCCTACTACAGATCAGCCAACTCCGTGATGTTCTTCATCTCGGATAGGCTTCAAGAGTTCAACCTGGAATCCACTTGCCAGACTGTGGAGCAAGGTGCTTACTACCAGCTCTCAATGACAGCCCAGAGCATACCCAGAATGACTCGGCTACCTCCAACCTGGCCCAAGGTACGGCTACTGGTGTGGAACTACAGAGGAGTTGCAAGGCGTGCACAGGAGTTCTCGCGAACCCTGAGGGACTTGAAGAACCAGTACAAGCCCAACATGGTTCTTCTGACGGAGACGCAGTGGCAACCACGAGACGATCACGGTCTGATTCCACTCCGATTCCCACAAGCTAACCGGTTCGAGATTCCTGGCCAGCGCGACAGAGGCGGCATGTGGTTCTCTTGGAGCGACAGAGTCACGGTCAACGTCAACAGTGACGCAAACAGCTTTCGTGTCAATGTCGTTGCGAACCGTTAAATGTATTTTCTTTATTTTTATAAAAATATCAAAAATCCATGTAATATTTCCCTTTTTATAAAATATAAAATATCAATGTACTATTTCCCTTTGCAATCAAAATATGAATATTTCCCTTTTTCTCAATATATCGGTATTATCAATAATATTTGTAATTTCGCATATTATGGCATCATTTACCTCATATGTGTATGTTCCGCGACAGCTGGCGTCCCTAGACTGGATCCATAATGCACTAACTAAATGATGTAAAATATAAACAACTGGAGCGAACTATGCAAACAAGACAACAAACACACAAAGGCTGCCCAACAAGACCTAACGCCCGCTCCGCTACCAAGATGAAACACCCTAACCTAAATTCACCCGACCAACAGTAATTACAGCAAACAGTACCACCACGTGGCCAACAGATCATAAAAGCAAGAACACATTTTAATAAAAAGATAAATAGACAATCATAATCACAAATACGTCACCTTGTGGGGACATCAACATTTGCACAGCGGAAGCATTTTCTAGATATTCAGTAACATTTTATATGCAAGACACAATGCATGCTATTGGATCCGAGTCTTGTCCGAGGTGACGCCACAGCCGCCGGTATGCAAACCTAACCTGCAGGAACTGTGTGAGGGGTGAGACCAACCACTGTCTCACCGATAAACAAATAAACAACAGTATACATACAACCGCAAATACACCCAAGTCAACACAGAAAACAATAGAAGCACAGCAATCACAAACATAGTATTAGTATCAACTTACCTGAACCAACTATACGTCAGACTTCTCTTGGTTAAGCTAATCTCATAAACTCACCGACACTTGACGGTAGACTTACCAATTTTATTATTAGGGCCTTGTCACGTAATAAGTATCGGCCGTGCCTGGTAGCCAGGTTAGCTAACCCCAGGGTACTCCCCGTTAATCCATAAGTATCACAAAATCATATCACAAATAACCGAGTCCCGCAGTCCTCGGCGGAAGTCCCGCAGTCCTTCCTATAACAAATCAACTGAGTCCCGCAGTCCTCAGCCGGGAGTCCACGCAGTCCTCCCTATCAAATCACAAATCACAAGGCGACTACCATCTGGCCGTACCAATACCTATCACGTGACAACCTAGATGTCTAGATATTATTACCACCGTTTATTATTATTTCTTATTCCACGGTCCAATAGTGACTCATCATATTCACGTTCCCGAGCAGGCTATCAGCCTCACAGCTCCTCTGGGAATCCAATCACAATGTCAGGATACCGGATCACTATCACTATTAACTCAATATCTCGTATCTCGTATAGTCATCATAAAAATCACATCAACAGCTCAAAGTTCAATAATCAACCACAGTAGTCACCAAACACATAACAATAATCATAATAGCAGCCAGCAATAACATGACGGCACAACAAACAACATATAAGAAAGACGATCAATCAAACATTCGGGGTACCACGGGCAGCATACCGAAGTTTATAAGTTTATATCCTCACCTGATACTCCAGGAAAGTGATATCCGATTAAGCCTCGATATCCCTATATTATAACAATAACAATCACTTATAATGCACAAACAAGGATGATCATGCATGATGCTGGTTTTAATAATTATACGACTTGCCTTATACCATATTTATTTTATTATTTCAATAATTTCCTTTACTACGAAATTAGCGTTTCCAATTAATTGAGGATTAGCTCGTTATATGTTTTCAACCGATTTACTAGTTGTACTTAATTTTAAATTAAAACTAAAATCGACCATTCAAGCCGATATACCGGCCCTATAGTTGCTAGTGACAAGATAATACATGTGTATACACTAGATAATCATATATAACCATATATATTGGTTATTAATTAGTAACTCAAATTTATAGCTCAATTCCCTATAAAATAGAAATTGAAGTCAATAAATAAGAGTAGGATTGAAAATAAATTATCATGGTCCTCTATATAACATTAGCCCAAATAGAATAATATCATTTTTAATCCGTAAATTAAATTGCTAATTACTTAATTACATGTATATATATACATTAAAAGAGGTAATTGTTATAAAATGTATGTATGCTTAGTAAATCTCATACGACCGTATGTATGTATATACATTTACATATATTTATAAAGACAACAACCATAAATAAACTAAATTCATATTTATCATCATTTTAGTTTATAATTACAAAATTATATTTATTTATACGTAATCCTTTATAATGTAAATTCAATTTTAGATATAGATGAGAAAGTTAAGAATTAACTCGGTAGAACGTTTAGCCCAACGGAGAATAATACTAATATTAACATGATTCTAAAAATTAAACATAGCATAAAATAAATTTATTGGTTATTATAAATTAACTTAATTAATTACTTAATTAATCGCCGTTTTAATTGTTCGAGTCCGTTAATATAGCTCGAGTTCGTTTAGTGATGCACATGGATAGTCCAAGGGTCCGGGGTTTTACCCAAGTCCATTTCCGGCTCGCAGGAGAATTCCCGAGACATCGCCGGAAAAATCCCGAGGCTGCCGGATTTCGGCCAGCACTGTTCCCGTCCATAGTAACTCTACATTTACTGTTCGTTAGCCATCAAGGTTCACTCCACCGAGCCAACAACCCAACAACCAACACTGTCGCCATCACCACAGCGACTTTCCGGTGGCCGGAACTCCACCAAACCTCCACGTCCATCAACCAAAATGCGACTACCCACATCCACAACAGCGTCAACAGCGGCATCATCGTCTGCCACTACCACAAATCCCACAAACACACAGTTTAATCCTAGCTTAATTTGTCTCAGGCCGTTTAATTAATTGAAATCCAATTAACAACAATCCCTAGAGAAATCAGAAGAAAAGGAAGCGAAGAGAAGAAAGAGGGGGCGCGGCCGGAGACTTACCTAGTCTTGGCTTCGCCGGCGGCAGTTCAAGGGAGGAGAGCAGTGGCGGCGTGTGACGCACAAGGGAGAGAAGAAGCAGGGCCGGACGTCGTCGGTAGCAGAGGCAGAGAACAGCGAGGAGGAAGCGATGGCGGCGTCGCGAGGAAGAAGAAGGAAGAGGCGGCGTGGTGTCGTGCTGGACCCGGTGGTGGCGCGGATTTGCAGAGGATGGAGGGAGATCGTCGGCGCGTGAACAGGGGAAGGAAGACCAGCGCGCCACGGGCGGCGGCTCAAGCTCCTCGTCAGGTCGGCGGCACGGTTGGGTTCACTGGCCCGCAGTGATGGGAAGCAGGGCGAACGGAAAGGGAGAAGAGTTGAGGTGGAGAGGAAGACAGTGGGGAAAGGTGGCGGCGACGAATCAAAGGAGAAGGAGAGAGAAAGAGGACAATGGAAGGGAAGAAAAATCGGGAGGGGAAGAGTGAGGTTGAAGATGAAGGAGTCGGTGGAGGGTGGAGGTGTAACCGGGAAGAGAAAAGAAAAGGAGAAGAGTGGAGGAGAAGAAGATAAGGAAAAAGAAAAATAAAGGTGGAGACAAGAGGAGTAGCCGGCAGGAGAAGAAAAATCAGGGGGACAAGGGAAGGTGGGAGGAAAAGGAAAAAGAAAAAGAAGAAAATAAAAATCTATCAGTAATTGTAGGATTAGGCAGAAAAATCTGAACCAGCAAAAGACCTATATGCCCTTCATGCTTCTCTTGTGTTCCAAAATATCCTAGGGGCATAATCGTCTTTTCGAAATTCCGTCCCAGTCCGAGAATAAAACTTGGGCTCGGAAAATTCGATTAATTCTCCTGAGCGTCGTCCAAGTCTCGGAATTGAAAACTGAGGCTCGGTTAGCCGTGTAGAATTCTCGGAAGTTAATTCCGAGGCTCGGTTACGCAGATACTCCAAAACGTCGTATGTCCTTGGCGATCCAAACGGAGCTCGGTTACTCCCGGTAAAATTCGGAAAACTCGGTGCGGTAGAATTCATGGTTACAACGATAGAATCTATTTACCGTTGTAAGGGTTAAAACGACTCGGTAAAATCTCAAAAATTTTACCCGGGTCGTTACAGAGACCCTTTGAGGCTGAGAAACCTTATTTGCAAAATAGAATGAAGGTCCCTGGAAAATTTTACATACAGTTCATGAGTATGATTTCATGACTATATTATGCAATTGCATAGGAGTTGTATGTATTCTTGGTGTTCCCTGTATTATGCAATCAAGTCTAAACGGGTATAAAACAAGATATATTATCCGAGTCAATTTTAATTAAGTTAGTTTAAGTTCGAAATACTAACATTTGAGGTTACATATTGAAATCTTCCTTGCCAAGTGCTTTTTTTTTTTTTCATGCCAAGTGCATTATTCCTTGGAAAAAAGTAAGTGCATATATGTTTGGTACCATGAAGGTGGAATGTCTTAATTAGTTAGGATCTCATTAATTTCTGCTGCTGTCTAAAATTGTAGATTTGTCGTGCCCAGACTGGCTAGCTAGTTCACAGGTGTGTATATAGATTTCTTGGCTTTAGAGGGTATCTATTACCATATGTTTGTTCGAGAATTTGGAAGCATAATTTGACAAGAAAATTACACACAGGATGCGCCTTCAAAGCTGATCTCCAAACACTATTTTACTGGCCTGCACTTTATACATTAAAAAAAAAAAAGCCTTTAACCTCATCTATGTATGTATGGTACTGTCCGACAATCATTCTTGATTTTGAAATCTGCACTGCCAACTATATGCTTCTCCAAGTTGAAGAGGAAATCCAGAGAGAACCCAAATCTGCAGTCATCAAATTTCTTTTCTTTTTTTTTTTTTTTGCAAATGTGATTCTTCATCTCCAACCAACCAAAGGGAATGCATCCCCTCACCCTCACCATATACAGCTAAGCTTCTTCCTTGGTCCTGTGAATCACAGCGAGCAAAAGTTTGGTTAGTCAGCTTCAGGCAGTTTTGTTTGCTGCTCTATGTTTACAATTGCATGGAACTAGCTACTACAATCAGGGGTCATGCATGATGATATATAATACCAATGATTGCTCAAATTATAGGCAGTGTAATTAATCCCATCCAAAATTGCACTAAGAGCATATATTATATACATGTTAGATAATTAGGATGTTGTTTTAGTTAGAACTATGAAGAGAGTCAAAGACACCAATTAAGGTTGCAAACAGAAACAAGCAAACAATGCTGTCACATTTTACATTTTACAAATTCAAATAGAAGCATACCTTATAGAAATTCAAATTGAAATGAAAAAGACACCAATTCAGGTTGCTAACAGAAATAAGCAAACAGTGCTGTCACATTTGGCATTTTAGAAATTCAAATTGAAACATACCTTATAAGTCATATCCATTCACAGCAACTCAATTTGTGGGATGTGACGTATCTTGAACCATTCGGAACCCGTTTCCTTGTTGCAATTTTCCTCAAGAATAGGACACCCTAAGATCTGTATGTACTGTAAATTGGATAAGCATTGCATGGCTGTCGCAGAAGGTAGGCGCTTCAAATTCTCGCAGAAATAAATATCAATGGATCTAAGAGATGAAAGATTGCTCAACCATTCTGGCAAGATCTCAATCCCATCAAACCGATGTATCTCCAACTGCTTGAGGGAGGTGAGTTGCTGTAATTGGTTTGGTAATGACTCCAGTTTTCTCCATCCTTTTATGTACAATTCTTCAAGAGTATGGTTGAGATTCTGGATGGAATTCAGCCCTGGGAATGCCTCTAACTCTTCACAGAATGGACCAATCATCAGACGTTTCAATCTGGTCAAGTGACCTCCAAACATGTCTTCTGGAATGTAAGTTAATCTTGGACAGTCAAGAATCCATAATTCAACAAGGGATGTTAATTTCCCTAATAAATCATCTGGTATAGAATCCAGTTGAAGCCACCCTGATATCCGTAACTGCTTCAAAGATGTACACGACCCTAATCCAGTGGGAAGACACGTCGATCTCTCAATATCCTTAATGTCCAATCGTTCAAGAGAAAGAAATCCTAATTTTGTGCAAGACTGCAACCCCATTGGAAGAGATGTTAATCTGCTGCAATAGCCGAAAACTCGGCATTGAAGTGGCGTTTAAGAGAAGTGGCGTACTGGAGGCTCGGCATCGACATCAAATTATCACAAAACTCCACATTTATCTCTTCGATGGGTGTCCCCACCTGAAATTCGCCGGATAAGTCACTCAGTTCTTCACATGCCAAAATGATCAACCGGACAAGGGATGGCATATGAGAGACCCCGGGGATACTCCTTAATTTGCTACAACTGTCTATGCACAACACTTGTAAGCTAGGGAAAAGTATCAACTCACCACCATTTCTGCCCATAGCTTCATTTCTTGGCAACATCCACTCAACTAAACCCCCCATGTATTTCAATTGAAATTCTTTTAATGCTGGGAATAATTTCCCGCCATTATTTTTGCTGCTTTCCTCAACCCCCCCACCGTAGAACTCAAGGCCAATGCAGCTTACCTTTCTCATCGCTTCAATGTGGAGAGTTCGAAGCTTAGGAAGATGTCCAAGACTTGGGAATTGATCCACATTGTCGCAGTCTATCAGTCTCACATCCACCAAATTGTTAGGCAAACAAAAATCACGTTGCCATTTATCCCCTCCATAGCCAGTAAGGTAGAAATGCCTCAGGCTTACCAAATTCTTCATCTTGCTCGGGAACCTTTCCAGCTGCTCGCACTCTTCAAGTCTTAAAGTTTGCAAATTGTAGAGCTTGCAGGTGGAGTCGGGCAATTCTTTGATCTTTGCCTTCGAAACACCAAGAAATCTCAAATGTTTTAGCTTCCCAATCCGAACTGGCAACTCTTCTATATCAACGTCGTCCAAGTTTAGAGTACGCAGACTTCCAAACTTCCATGACTTTACAATACCATCATTGCCTCCTCCTGTAAATAACGAACGCAACCTTCTAGCACTCTCTCCAATTTCCAACGCTTTTGTTGTTTTCTTATCACACATGAGATTCAAATGGCGAACATTAGGAGATATTGTATTCTCCCAAGAATTAGGGCGTGCATTCAGAATCAACACCTCTTGTATTGAAATAGACAATGAGAGGTCATGTACCAAGTCATGCATCTTAAAGCTTGTGATATTACCAAGCGACCAATCTTCATCTTCGTCTTCTTGGAAGAATGAATTTGCAAGCAATTCATCAAAATACTTACCCCCTATATCCTCCATACTTTGGTCATTAGCTGTTCCAAGAAGTCCCTCAGCCATCCACAATTGAATTAACTGCTCTTTGCGGATGCGATGATCTTCAGTAAACATAGCACAGTATGCAAAGCACGACTTCAAATCCGATGGCAAATGATCAAAGCTCAGCTTCAGTGCGGGCAATATTCCATCGTCATTGGCCATAGAAGCCCAAACGCGATTGTCTCTAACTGACAGCCAATGTCTTTCATCAACTGATTGCCTCATCAAACCGCCCAACATTCTTGCTGCTAATGGTACACCTCCACATTTCTTTGCAATTTCTTTTCCAAGAACCTCCAAGTTTTCAGATATCAATTCCTTATCATTTCTGGACTGTACAATCTCCCGAATGATAGACCAACATTCTTCATCCCCTAGTCCTTTCAGTAGATGCCTACCCCCAGGACGAGTCTCCATCATGGATGCCGTTTCTTGACTCCGAGTTGTAACTAAAACGACATTCCCATTGCTTCCACTAACTTTAGATAAACAATCCTTCAAGCTCTTCCACTTTTTACTTTCCTTATTCCAAACATCATCAAGCACCAGAAGGAATCTTTTGCCTTCCAGGTTATCCCGAAGTCGCCTTTCTATAGCATCCAAGTTGCTCATCATGCTTCTACCCTCCAAATTCTCTAACATCTCTCCTAGAATCCTCTGGATATTAAAATCCTGTGAAACACAAACCCATATTTTTTTATCGAAAAGGCTTTTCTCCTCTACTGCTTTAATCACCAATTTGGCTAAAGTGGTCTTTCCGAGACCACCCATTCCCACAATCGGAACAATGGAGAGCATTTCATCTCTGGAAACATTCAGCAACTCAATCACCTCAGACACATCATTATCCCTTCCTATAATTTGTTCTGATTTACTAAGAATGGAGTCTGTAACTACTCGGCCTGCTCCAGTATGTGGAGCTCTCTCCATTGAGATAGCAACACTAATTAGACCAAAGCTGGCAGCGTCATTCTTAATCTCGGACAGCTCAGCATTGATCTTGTCAATTTTCAGTGCCGTTTGAAGACGGAATACAATGGGGTTGGAGGCTGAAAAGAAGATGCGTACCTTCTCAGTTGGAGATGTCTCCACCTTTTGCCGGAGAACCTCATAGCCAAACTCATCCAGCACATCGTCAACCTCATATGCTAGCTCTCGAAGCTTTTGCAGCCATTCCTTCACAGATGAATTTTCAGCTTGTTTGTCTTCTGCGTCACGCAACACAGCTCGAATGGAATCCAAGGATTTCTTGAGTTTCTCCAGTTTCGCCTTGAATCCCCACGCAAGTTGGACACCTCCAACAGCAAGCAAACCCACCTTCTTCAATGTCTCCTCCAGCGCAAATGTAAGAGCAGTTTCAGCCATATCTTTTGCTTTTAATTTTACACCCAAAACAGATATAGATGCTAGTGATCACCTCTCTTGTAGATTTTGTAGGTGTTAATTTGGTAGTGTAACAAAACATATTTCCATCTTTGTTTATATAGTACTTCCTTCCCCTGTGAAAATGAAGAATAATGGCCTTGCTTTGCCCCATCTACAATTCTAGTCGATGCCTTACTTTGCCCCATATGCAATTAAACCCGATGCCTTACCTACTTGCCACTCAAACAAAGTTTTTTTTTTTTTTTTTTGATGCAAACAAAGTAGTGAGTTGTCTTTACTTTCTCCTCATATGTGAATGAATCTGGTGCTTTTCGTTGTCTTCCAATATCCAGCTAGTGATGCATTAGCAAGTAAAAATAAAAATTATTGATTATATATGTGGTGCATAAGTCTTACTTTTCCCCACCCCTGATGCTTTCTTTATCTTTTTCTTTCCTTTTTTTTTAATAAAAAAAATGAACAAGGCTTGATGCTTTCTTGACTCTTAATTGAATTGTCCTTCGGGTTTGGTATCACTTTGCCAACTTAACTTTGGCCTAGAATATCTAAGATTCCTCAACTCATCAGTACCGTCGCTGGTAAGACAGATTATTTACTCATGAGAATTTTTTTTTCTCTTCTCCTTTTGTTGTCTGCTGAGCTCAAGTTGAGTTTTACCATACTCCTTACTAATTGGTGGCTTGGAGAATAATATTACAGTGAACACTTACATCAAGGCAAATAGAAACCTCCCCCGGCTGGCAAGAAAAAGGTTAATTGTGGAGATGAAGGTGGTAAAAGAATAAGAAAAAGAAAGCAGCAAGGGACAGCGAAGCGACAACTCCCTAAAGGTATGGGTCTTTAATGTTGTCAGATTCATGTCCAAGTCTTATGTTCAGCTTGTGTAGCTAATTTTGCCTTGCTTTTTCTTCCATGCAGAGTTCAAATGTCTACTTGTCATGGGAGACGGACACTGAGAGTCCAAAAGAACAAGATGAAATGTCCATCTTGTGCAAATGACATAGCTGACTATCTCCAGAATCCGCAGGTATTATTACTCGATTACTGAAGTTATTCTTTGCTTCTTTTATCCCACTAGATCATATTTCAACAACTTTAGAATTTTCATGCCAGGTTAATAGAGAATTGGCTGGAGCGATTGAATCACTCCAACGCCGGAGTATGTATCAAACCCATGTCTTTTGATTCACTTGGGGATTTCAACCAAGGATATGCATGAAGGAACTGCCTTATTTTGCTCCATTGGTATGGAAAATCTTTGTTAAAACGCCATAGTTGGTTGCTGCTTGTTATGTGGACGCCATAGAAGCAACGGACAATCACATTAAATCTTTCTCTAATTAAGAATCTTAAACGGTTAGATAGGCCCGCACTGCGTAGAATGTCCATCTTATTTGATGTAATGAGCCCAGCCCAGCCCAGCCCCACCCAAATGAGTGTTACAAAGAAGTTTTTTTTGATACTAATGAGTATCCCAGCTCGACAAGCCAGACTAATCTCATCCGTGGCTCGACACCCAATCTCGCTTCCCGGGCATTTAGCCTAAGACCACGAGCGGGGTCCAACATATTTAACCACTCCCAACAGGTGCATTTTCCATGTAGTCTTCTAATCCTTTTTCGCTGATTGAAGTTATGGATAGTGCATGCATGAAGGATTAAATTACAAAGTTAGTTGACAAGCAGCTTAAGCAAGAACAGCAGAGAAAAAGCAGGAGAACAAAAGGCTTCTCTTGCATCTCGGACAACAACATTAGTCTTGTTCACAGCAATATAGGACCCAGAAGTGCATGAATCATGCGGCATACAGAAAATGTCTAGGCCTATGGTAGAATAAACAAACAGCAAAGGAGAAATGAAAACAACAGAAAGGACAAAGACATATGATGCTAGCAACATTAATGTAACAGCTAACTAGTTACATCATATGACTAATAACTAATTTGAATCTAACTTAACAAAACGACAAAGCTCAAGATGTGTGTTTCAGATATCACCCCCTTAAACCGGACCACAGAGAGGCATCCTAATCATTCTCGAATTGAACTCTGCACTACCAAATATATGCTTCCCCAACTTGATAAGGAAATCCAGAGAGCAACAAAATCTTAAGTCATTAATATTTCTTGCAAATGTGATTTTTCATCTCCAACCAAAGATCCTGTTCACAACGGAGCAAAAGTTTGGTTAGTCAGCTTCATCTTATGGGGCTTGAGGCAGTTTGCTTGCTCTCTGTGTTTACTTGCATGAAACTAGCTACTACAATCAGGGGTCATGCATGATATATAATTAATACCATTGATTGTTTAAATTATAAGCAGTGTAATTAATCCCATCCAAAATTGCACTAAGAGCATATATACATATTACATAGAAGAGAGGAGATCTCGTAGGATGTTGTTCTGATTAGAACTATGAAAAGAGTCAAAGACAATGCTGTCACATTGTCCATTCATCATCTAACTCAATTTGTGGGATGCGACGTATCTTGGACCATTCGGAACCCGTTTCCTTCTCCAATTTTCCTTAAGAATAGGACACCAAATGATCCGTATGTGCTGTAATTTGGACAAGCATTGCATGGCTGTGGAAGATGGTAGATGCTTCAAATTGTCGCAGCACCAAATCACAATGGATGTAAGAGATGAAAGATTGCGCAACCATTCTGGCAAGATCTCAATCCCATCAAACCTATGTATCACCAACTTCTTGAGTGTTAGAGTAGTAAGCCCAAAACTAATCATGGGGCTTCAACCATCAGCTTAAGCTTTTGGTTGAGATGGTCACTTGACATGGTAGCGGAGCCATAATGACCAAACGGTCGCGTGTTCGAATCCCCACGCCTCCCTCCATGTTGTATTAAAAAGCACAAGGTATGGACGGGCCTGTGCAAGTTTCAAGCCCAAAGGGCTTTCACTTGAGGGAGGATGTTAGAATAGTAAGCCCAAAACCGGCATACTGGAGGTTGTAGTCGTTTAAGACAAGTGGCGTACTGGAGGCTTGGCATCGACATGAAATTACCACAATCCTCTATATTTATTTCTTCGATGGGTGTCCCCACACTGAATTCACCGGATAAGTGACTCAATTCACCACAATCATGAATGATCAACCGGACAAGTGATGGCATATGAGAGACTCTGGGGATACTCCTTAATTTGCTACACTCAACTATGCACAACACTTGCAAGGCAGGAAAAGGTATCAACTCATCACCATTTTTGCCCATAGCTTCATTTCTTGGCAACGTCCACTCAACTAAACCCCCCATGTATTTCAATTGAAATTCCTTCAATGAAGCGAATAATTTCATGCCATTATTTTTGTTGCTTCCTTCTACACCCCCACTGTAGAATTCATGGCCAATACAGCTTACCTCTGCCACGTCTTCAATATGGAGAGTTTGAAGATTTGGAAGATGTCCAAGACTTGGGATTTGATCTACATCGTGGCAGCCTACCAATCTCACATCCACCAAATTGACAGGCATACGAGAATCACGTGGCTATTTTCCTTTAAGACAGTAATTAAGATAGAAATGCCTCAGGCTTATCAAGTTCTTCATCTTGCTCGGGATCCTTTCAAGCCATTTGCACCCTTCAAGTCTTAAAGTTTGCAAATTATAGAGCTTGCAAGTGGACTGTGGCAATTCTTTGATCTTTGCCTTTGAAACCCCAAGAAATTTCAAATGTTTTAGCTTCCCAATCCAAACTGGCAACTCTTCTATATCACCGTCTTCCAAGTTTAGACTTCACAGACTTCCAAAGTTCCATGACCTTACAATGACATCATTGCCTAATACAAATACTGAACGCAATCTTCTTTCATAGTTTCCGATTGGAAATGCCTCTGATGTTTTCTTATCACACATGAGATTCAAGTGTCGAACAATGGGAAATGTATTCTCTTGAAAATTAGGACGTGCAACCAGATTCAACACCTCATGTTTTGAAACAGACAACGAGAGGTCATGCACCAAGTCATGCACCTTACAGCCTTTGATATTACCAAGCTGATCATCCCACCATTTTCCTTGAAAGAATGAATTTTCAAGCAGTTCATTAAAATACTTACTGCCTATATCTTCCATACTTTGATCATTAGCTGTTCCAAGCAGTCCCTCAGCCATCCACAATTGAATTAATTGTTGTTTGGGGATGCGATGATCTTCGGGAAATATAGCACAATATGCAAAACATGGCTACAAGTACGAAGGCAAATGATCAAAGCTTAGCTTCAATATAGGAAAAATTCCAGCATCATTTCCTATTGAATTGAAGACAGGACTGTTTCTAATTTGCAACCACTGTCTTTCCTCTTTGGAGTTCCTCATCAATCCACCTAACATCCTTGCAGCCATTGGTACACCTCCACATTTCCTAGCAATATCCTTTCCGATGACCTCCAAGTTTTCAAGTATGGATGCCTTATCATTCCTAGATTTCACTATTTCTCGAATAACAGACCAACACTCTTCATCCTGCAGTTCTTTCAACTCATGCCTACACTACTAGAATGCAACCATTTACTAACGGATTTTGTGTGAATCAAAATTTCCGTCACTAATAGTGACGGATGTTGCGAGGAAACAAAATCCGTGGCAAAAGTGAGCTTTGCAACAGATTTAGTAAGGGAAATTTTCCGTCACAAAAATTAGTGACGGATTATGCGAGGGATTACTTTTCCGTGACAAAATCCGTGAGTAAATTTTGCCCGGGAAGCGGATATTTTTCCCGCCTCCTTCCCGCTTTTGTTGTGAGGGAATTGTGAGGGATTTGCCCGTCACTAATTTGTAACGGATAATTTTTCCCTTACAAATTGCAAGGGATCTGTCCGTCACAAGTGTTATATTCCAAAAACGGATTTGTGAGGGTTTTTTCCGTTGCTATTAGTGACGGGTGAAATTTCCGTGACAAATAGTGACGGATTTGGTCCCTTGCAATTTGTAACGGATGAAATTATGCAATTTCCGTTGCTATTAGTGACGGGTGAAATTTCCGTTTTCACTAATTATTAATGAGTAAAAACTTTTAAAAATATATTTTTTGCATGATTTTATTTAAAAATATTCTTACTTTTTCATTTTAAGTCATATTAGAAACTTTATTAAATTAACATATCTTGAAAGAAATCTATATTGAACTTTAATTTATTTAGAAAGTAATTAATAACATACTTATGCTTCTAAAAAAACTATTTTTTAAAAAATAATTTCTTAAAATTCATATGAATTTGGAAGATATTAAAATTAATATTTCATGACGCTATATGTAATTAAATTACTAATATAGCTCGCGTTATTACAACATATGTTCCATTACCTTACGAGCAAAAAAAGAAAGCGTAATACATATAAGTATAAAAAAGGACGACCCTAAGGATTGTAAGTGGGCATAATCTTATATTTAATTCTTAGAATAATTGATTTCAGAAACTTATTCCATTGGCAACTCGAGGGCGGAAGGTCGAGCTTTGCCATGAAACCAAGAGCCGGATAGTGGAATTGATGAGGACTAAAACCGATGACATTTCGATGGTGAATAATGGTTTTTCTCCTTATTTAATGGTTTTTTTCCGGCCATCCATTCACCGTGATTGTGTGGTCACATATAGTCTCGGCGCTGTCAACTCATGTGTGTAACATCTCAATTTTTTAAAATATTTTTATTTATAAAAAATTAAAAGTATTATTTTTTGGCCTAATATACTTTTTTAGTAATTTTTTCGCATAGGAATTTATTTTTCTTATTGTTCAACGATTTCTAAAAATTTCATTATAACTTATTTTAATGTAGATGAGGGAAGTTTGAAAAAAATTAAGCTAATTTTTGGAAAATATTTTGTGGTGTCATTTCATCTATAGATACTTTACTCTATGTTTATATAAAAAATATTTAACTTTTTTTCTAAATTTTCTATAAATCTTAAATGGTTTTATATTATTGTAAGAGTTTTTTTCTATATAATATTATTTAATTTTATTCAAATTAGTTCCTATAATTTAATAATTTTTAAAACAAGTTTGAAAATAATCTGAAAAAGAGTTCTCTTTGGAACACACAATTAGGCTGTGTTTTGATTAAAACGACCGTGTTTTGGTGAATCTTGTACATAAAACACCAAGACCATCGCATTTTGACCTTTGAGGAGCACATTGACTTGTGGAGGTTGAATTGCTAAACGACGCCGTTTAATCTTTAGTGGAAACCCTAGGGTTAGACCTGGATATAAATTGCATCCTTAACTCCCTATCCTCATTTCTTTCCTCATTTTCTTCTGCCTCTCCCTCTCTCTTCTGCCTTTCTCTCACGTCTCTCTCCCTCCCCTTCTCTTCTCATTCTCCAAACCGTCCTAGCCACAGCCATCTAAACCAAGCACTCTTTTTCTTCTCCAAATCCTCCTAGCCGCCATCTATACCACACACTCTTCTTCCTCTTTTCCAAACCCCCTAGCCGCCATCTAAACCACACACTTTTTTTCTTCTTCTTCAAACCCTCCTAGGCGTCATCTAACTGGTGGTGGTTCTGTGATGAACGAGGCAAGCCAGGCTGGTATCTGGTTCAGGTGAGAACGACGAGGCGAGCTTGGTTGTGTCGGTAGCCAGGAGACATAGTGAACGGCGCGTCAAGCTTAATCGACTGCGGATCTCGATGAATCTGGGGTCGAGAGATGGTTGAGAATCCGGTCCGGGAAATCTGTGGTTAAGCATCTAATACTCACTTTCCTTTCCTGATGATTTTGAGTTATGGTTGGTTGGGTTATGTTGATTGTTTAATTCCGGGTTCTAATGTTGTTTTGGTTGTTCTTTCTGGTTTAATTTGGGATTGTTGACGAACTGGTTGTATTCATGGCGAGTACGGCTTGTTGGTGACGGATTCTGGGTAGATCCAAGTGTCCAGTGGAGGCGGAGGCGAGCCGACCCGAGGTCGGGATTCCCAGATCCGGTTCATATAAAGAAGATGGTGTGCAGATCTATCCGTGGCTTGATGTTTTCGAGCAGATCTGTAGGTGTAGGTGGATATTCATTTTCTGGATTCTAGTTTAGTTTGTTATATTTTATTATGTAAAAATCATTATAATTTTTTTTTATTATAATTAACTTGTGCTTGTGTAAAAACATTGCAATAAAGATGTGCATTTTCTTTTTACTTTGTGCCAATAATTTTTTCTGTAATTGCTCCTCATATGCTTTCTCTATTGTCTGTTGATGCTTGTAATATACGAATTAGCTTATATGTTTAATTTCCACTGTACCAAAAAAAGAAATACAATTAGGAAATATATTACAATATCAGTGTTGGTTTTATTTATTTTATTTGTTTTTGTAATTGTAGTTTGTGACGGATTTAGAGAGGATTGTGAGGGTTTTATTCATTTACAAATAGTAAGGGATATAGGTTTGTGACGGAAAGAATCTTTGCAACTAGTGAGGGTTTTAGTTACGGGTAATTTGCAAGGGAAACAAGGCCGTCATAGTTATTAAGGCACGATTCCTGGCCAAATTCGTCGCAAAATGGTCCGTTACAAATTTCCTCACAACCGAATTTGCAACGATGGGTTTAATCAGGGATTTCATCCGTGACAAATTCCGTTGCAAATACCAAAATCCGTTACAAATTGCAGAAAATCCCTTGCTAAATCCGAGAGTAAAGGGCTGCATTCTAGTAGTGCTATGCCCCGGTGCAGTCTCCTTTATTGATGCAATTTGTTGTTTCCGCGTCGTAACTATTACTGATGCATTCCCATGGCTTCCACTAACTATTGACAAACACTTCTTCAAGCTCTCCCACTTGTCACGTTCCTCATTCCAGACATCGTCGAGCTTTGTGGAGCTCTCTCCATGGAGATAATTACAGCACTAATTAGGCCTAAGCCAACAACATCATTTCTCATTTCAGCCAGCTCATCATTGATCTTCTTAATTTTCTTCCCCAAATGATGTCGAACTGCAATGGGGTTGGAAGTGGCAGAAAGGAAGTTGCTTACCTTCTTACTTGGAGTACTAACCTCCACCTTTTGCCTGAGGACTTCATAGCCAAACTCATCAAGAACATCTTCAGCCCAAGGAGTTAGTAGTAATCTAGAATGGTCTAATCAAAAGACCAAAATATCATGATACTTTATATAATTATCTAGAATAATCTAAGAAAATATCTAGATATTAATAATAATTATCTAGAATAATCTAAGAAAATATCTAGATATTAATAATAGTTATCTAGAAAAATTTATGAAAATATCTAGATATTAATATGTAAAGTTGTGGTTGATGTACCTATAAATATGTAAGTGAATGAAAGGATTTGTGTGCTTTCCTAAAACCCAAAATCTTGTTGTGTTGCTCCTCTCCTCCATACCAAGTCCTTTGTTGTTCCTTTGTTTCTTTACAAGTCCTTACTCTTTTATTTTCGTCATACCAACATAAACCTTTCTCAATTACACCCTTACTACAATTTTTTCCTTCATATATTCCTAATCTCTACTCTCCCTGAAGCTTCTCTTCAGAAGATGCGACTACTTGCGCCTCTATCAGTTGCAGATAATTGCTGGCGTAGGAAACTTTACGAATGGGAAACCCAAGAGTGCAGAATCATCAATGACGCCTTGACTAGGATCCCTCTCAATCCTAGACACTCGGACAGATGGGTCTGCGGGGAGGAAAGGAAGTTGGAGTACAAGGTGAGTGAAGGAAAGGATTTTTTATTAGCATCAACCTGCCATGCGCGCAAGCCCCCAAACATTTGGGTTAACCTCGCTCCCCCTAAGGCGGAATTCTTCTGCTGGTTGTTATTACATGATGGAGTCGCTCTCAGAGCAAATTTGGTAAAACCAGGTCTGCTAGCTCCTGATCAGGCCATCTGCCCTTTGTGCCTAACCGAAAAAGAGTCTGGGGATCATCTTTTCTTTCATTGCGCCTTCTCCTGGAAATTCTGGCAATCTCTTTGCAGTTGGTGGGGTATTCCATGGGTCGCACCACAGTCTTTGCAGTGCTGGCTGATGCAATGGCCTTGGTTGGAACCCTCCCCGTTCAGAAGATCTGCATGGTTGACATTGGGGTTTTCTGGGATTTGGTCACTCTGGTTGGCTAGGAACAAACTGATTTTCAACGGGGAAAAAATTCAATGGGACTGCCTGCGCAATCAAACAATCTCCAGGGCTGTTTGGTGGCTGAGTGCACTTCAACCTGATATACCCTTCTCCTGCAATAACGTGCTTTCTTCCGTTGATGTCCTCAAACAGTGGAAAGGTCCAATTAGACGCTTTGATTAGCGCGTATCGCATTTTATTTTATGACCCACTAACACTGGTGCGCTCCCATCTCTTTGCACCCTCATTTCTGTTACAGGTGTATGTCATTGGCTCAATGACCCTATTGTATACTTCCTTTTCCTCATGAATTGAATAAAGCATCGATTAGCATAAAAAAAAAAAATTATAAATAAACCAGAAATATATAAATGACATAAATATAGTATCAAAAGTTTGAAAAGGAATAGAAGCTACAGGAAGGATGGCATGGCATGGCATATATCCTGTTCCTTTCACTTGTAAACCAGCAACTGCAATTGGAAATTGTATTGATTATTGAGAAATTGAAAAAATGGAAACCAAAGGGAGAATTGGCTAGGAAAACCAAAGCAAACCGTTTTTGTAGGTAATAAACAATTAAAAATTGGAACGATCAATAAACAAAAATTCTGGGATGGTGGTAGATAAGGTAACGATTACAGAGAAAGTGAAAATCATTACAAACTGAAACATCACGGATTTCACGGATATAAAAGAATGGGCTATGATATAAAAAAGAAATATCACGGATTTCATGCTCTCAAAGCAGCATAAAAATAAGGGTAAATATTTGAGAAAGAGTTCACGGCTAGAAGAAGGATGATGATGGAGTCATAAGGAGGAGGAGAAGTAACTGTAGGAGGTCAGATGCAGAGAGATGATAGTGAGAGACTGGCAAAACAGAGAGAGTGAGAAAATGGGCGGAGATACTAAGTAAAGAGATGATTCTTTAGTAGACAGATACATTAATTGCAAACACCAATCAATAAAAGAGACAAAAAGTCACTCCGATGAGAAGAATTTGAGGGGTTTATAACTTTTTTTTTTATATAATTGAGGGGTTTATAACTAAAATACGGGTCTAACAATGACACCGCACCCGCACCACAGTAATCTTCTGTTTTCTGCCAAATTTTTGTCATCTGTATTTACATGCATTCAATTCATTAAAAAAATAAAGTTTAATTGGTCATCTTATTGTCCCAAAGCCAAACACAAAACTTCACACACACAAAATAAAAATAATATTAATAGAGTAATGATGACTTTTGATTAGCCTCCCCACAGTGTGATTAATTAGGACAAAATTCCTAAAACAGCAGGGTGTCAAGAGAGTCCATTCTGTTTATTTTATATAGTATAGATGTTGATAATTAACAAAAATAGCTATTAAGGATAATACAATCAATTCATATGAAACTTACTGGGCGTTGCTACGGGATAGAGAGTTTATTTTATTATATTTATTTTTTTATACATAGTATCCTTATTTTACTATAAATCACAAAGAAAATTTTAGTACGCCAAATAATATATAATTAATTTTTACTTTAAATTTTTTATTTGTACAAATGACCCTACCATAAAATAATAATAGTGAAAATAAAAAATGCAATAACAAATAAAATGATAAATCACTACTATAACTTTCAAGTTCATTTTTTTTTAATAGTACTATATAGATAAAGATATCTCTAAGTAAATTAATGAACAATCACAATTTATTTTATAAATAAATTTAATATTCAAATGCAATCTCAAAGCAAAAGAAGTCAATGCATTGTGGCTGAAAAGACTAATTCCCAAATTAACTATATATATAAAAAGATCTTGAAGTTTGATACAGTATTCGATAAGTGAAATTATTTTTTTGTCCATGAGAATCATTTGTGGGCTAATATAACCTGTATACATGCTTATCTCATCTCAACTACTCAATTAAAAAAAATAAATATTAAACAAGAAACAATCTTTTGATCAGGAATTTAACAAGATGAACGAGGCATTGCGAGTAAGTTGCCGTAAAGGATATCCAGTGAGAGTAGTGAGGTAAGTTTGTCTATAGCTTGAAGATTTCCAGACTAAGGTTGGGCTGTTGGACAAAATAGTATGTATTTCAAATATTTAATTTTAACTTGTTTGTTACCCTCCATATACTTGGCAGGTCTCACAAAGAAAAGCGTTCTTCATATGCTCCTGTTGTGAAAGGTGTGCGTTACGACGGAATTTATAGAATTGAGATGTGTTGGCGTAAGAGTGGAATACAGGTCTAATTGCTTTCTCTCTTTTTTTTTTCCGTGTTTAAGTTTGGAGTAACAATTAAGTTATCTGGATATTGTCTCTGATACCTTGTTTTGTAAAATGTATTAGAACCATAAGGTTTGCAGGTATCTTTTTGTCAGATGTGACAATGAGCCTGCGCCATGGACAAGGTACTTCAAATTTTGCTATTTCTCCCCCTCACGATTTGTTTGTTTCACAGACATAATTGTGTGAATCCAAATGCAGCGATGATCATGGAGATCGTCCAAGGCCGTTACCTGTTATTGGGGAGCTAGAGAATGCAGTTGATGTAACTATAAGGAAAGGAGATCCATCTTGGGATTATGATGTAAGCTGTTCCATACTTGCAAAGTTTTTGGCTTAGGTTGGTTTTCAACAATTCATTTAATGTTCTAATAGGATACTGATTTCTTTCCATAGGAAGAGGAGAGTCGCTGGATGTGGAAGAAACCTCCTCCAGCTAGCAAGAAAAAGGTTAATTGTGGAGATGAAGGTGGTAAAAGAATAAGAAAAAGAAAGCAGCAAGGGACAGCGAAACGACAACTCCCTAAAGGTTATGGTCTTTGATGTTGTTTTCAAATTTATGTCCAAGTTTCATGCTCGGCTTGTGTAGTTAATTTTGCCTTGCTTTTCCTCCATGCAGAGTTCAAATGTCTGATATGTAAGAACGTTCTGACTAACCCTCTTACTACGCCATGCGCTCATAACTTTTGCAAAGCATGTCTAGAGGGTGCATTTGCTGGCCAAAGCTATGTGAGACAGAGGACTTGTCATGGGAGACGGACACTGAGAGTCCAAAAGAATGTGATGAAATGTCCATCTTGTGCAAATGACATAGCTGACTATCTTCAGAATCCACAGGTATTTAAAACTTGATTACTAAAGTTATTCTTTGCTTCTTTTATCCCACTAGATCATATTTCAACAACCGTTGAATTTTCATGCCAGGTTAATAGAGAATTGGCTGGAGCGATTGAATCACTTCAACGCCGGGCTGCTGCAGAGAATGAAGAGTCGGAAACTTCTGGTCAAGGTGATGAATCAGATGAACAGACAGACTCTGTTGCTGATACAGAAGTAAGCAATGGAGATTCTGTGGAAGAAACTGAAGTTGAGGGAAGGGCGAGTAAGAAAGCTAAAGTTGAAGTGTAATAGTGAGGGGACTGCTATTTTTTTTGTTTTTGTTTTTTGATGAACCCTAAAGTACCAAAATTCCCCAGGTATCAAACCCATGTCTTTTGATTCACTTGGGGATTTCAACCCAAGGATATGCATGAAGGAACTGCCTTTGAACATGCTAATGCTGCCATGGAGCTTTTTGTAAAAGTTTCAAATGTAGTTATTTTGGATATCCATGAAGGGACTGCCTTTGAACATGCTAATGTTACCAAAGAGCTTTTTGTGAAAGTTTCGAATGTAGTTATTTTGCGCAATTGGTATGGAAAATCTTAGCCAACGAATTGATCAGCAAAAGCTTGACGAATAGTTGGTCGATTGGCGGTATATATCTTCTGAGAAGCAGGAAAAAGCTTCACATGACAAAATCTGCAAAAATCAATACGGAAAGACGGGTCATTAGATAAAGGCGAAGAAATGGATGTTATATTAAGGGCAACAACTTCCCATCCAACCATTAGAATAAACCATTGCCAGCAAGCATTAGCACGAAGAGCAAAACACTTCATCCTCCCCTAATGTGACTAGAGTGTGGCAAAAAAACTCTTGAGTGGAATTGATTTACCACATAAGACTAACCTGGAATGGCAACTCTTGGCTTCTTCAGCCTAACATCTTGATTCATAAATCCGGATGACTCACCACCAGAAACCCAGCATGGTTGCTGCTTGTTAAGTCGACGCCATAGAAGCGAGGGACAATCACATTTTTTTTGATGCAAAGGGGACAATCACATTGGTCACATAGTTCACTGACAAGACCATTCTCCATATCATAAACCACAACAGTAAAGCAAGGGTGACCACAAGCAGGACGTTTGGGAATATCAGGATAAGTATCATCGAAATGAATAGAGTTGGCCTTGTATACTGGGAAGTCCCAATAAAAGCAATGCGATTATTCAGTTCATCACCTGCCTTAATCTGCACACGCTTCTCTAATCTACACACGCTTCTCTTCATCCAATTTTTCAACTTGTATCCTAATAATTCTCCCTTAATGCCTACATACATACACCCCCAAGAATATCCCCACAGGACTCCACCACAGAGCAGCTTAGGCAATCAAAAGGACAATCTTGCCTTGCATGAGCAAGTTGGGTTGTCTTCAATGAATCAGGATCAACTTCAACTGTAATAACCAATCCCCTGCAATCACAGGCGTAAATTTACCACGGACGTACTAATCCATGCCATGACATGACAATAAAACTATTTGCAATCTTACTAAAACCCGAAGCAACAGCAGCATGGTAAGGGAAACGAATGGATCAAGCAAGCTCCTCCAAGGGCCGAGAGGTGTTCCAATCAATGGGAAGTGGGTTACAGAGCAAATTTTGGACAATAATCTTAGAATTTCGATTCTCTCCTACGATGAGATCTTCCCTTATTTAATAATTAAGAATCTTAAACGGTTTGATAGGCCCGCACTGCGATCTTATTTGATGTAATGAGCCCAGCCCCACCCATATGAGTGTTAAATGAAAACATCTATGTTCTTCATGTGTCTGACATGAGGTTTCTCTTCTCTCCCATTAACCTTAAAACTCACTTTTTGGGTATCTTTTGCTCAATTCTAAGCACCAGATCAATTGCCTTCTAGTGCTTTTTCGCTGTTTTATATTTGATAATTAATTGAAGTTATGGATAGTGCATGCATGAAGGAT
>JAKUCV010002392.1:0-54472 GCA_028386065.3 Turnera subulata
CTTTCGGACCTGATCTGCACACTCTCATAATTAGATATATATTGCTCACTGAGTAGGCGACTCACATAATCGCCAACGTTGTTTTTCAGACTTTAGATAGCGTGCAGTCACTTTCTTCTTTTCCCGGAGTACGGACGTGGACATCCCAGCAGGTAGCCGTGCTTGTTCTCCCGGTTGGATCCATAGTGTCGGCATGCATCTGTTTTGTTTCTCATATTTTTATTTCATTTATTTCTTCCGCTGCATCGGAATTTTATTTGAGAAGTCACTTTTGATTTTGGGTTATTATATCGGCGGGTTGCCGGGTTTATGTTTTGATGATGTTTCGGCAGGATGCCGGGTTGATTTGTGGCTTGTTATGCCGGATTATTATGTACTTCTTGACATCTCGTTTTATTGAGGATTTTGGATATTGTTTATATTGGTTTTCGTGTCCCGGGTTTCAGGGGTATTTTGGTAATTTCCTTGAGTTTGGTATTTTATTGTTAAATTGGGACACGGGTGTTTCAACCCAGGAACATAAGCCTACTCGACCGAAACTGAGATTGTGAGGTATCCAGAGACGAGAGAATCCAGAGAAACAAGGGAACCAAAAAACCGGGATGACTTAGACACTTTTACAACCCCGAGAAAGTCCATACACGAGAAAACCCGAGGCACCTAGACATAGGAGGAGCAAGTTAACCTTGATGGAACCAGCCCATAAACCATGAACCCAGTCCTTATGACCCTGAGTTGAGAGAAACCCGGAATGAACCAGATACGAGTTAAATCAGAAAACTCAACTATGAGGAATTCGGATATGAGGGAGACCATAGAGGAACCGGACCACAAGGGATCCAGACCCGGAAGAACCCGAACGCAAATGAACCGAGGGAAGAAATCCAGTTTTTGCAAACTGATGGATAAGGGTAAACTAGCTTAAGCCAGGGACCGAGCCCTGCAAACCTTGAAAAGACCTGAGGGAGCACAAATATGAGGCAGACCTAGAAGAACCCAGCCATAAAGAACCAGACATAAGGAAAACCAGTGAGCCAAGGACCCAACATCTGCACCTTATAAGATGAGAGAGCCCAGTTATGAGGGAGACGAGGAAGTCCAGACGTAACCAGGGATCCAGTCCTCATGGTCATGAGCCAAGACGAACCAGACCGTGAAACCTTGAGGGGAGTGAGATGAATCAGAGACGAAGGAGCCCAGATAGGAGAGAACCTTGAGAGAACACAGATGTAAGGAAGTCCAGAGAACCTAGTCATAAGAAAACCAGAGATGGAGGAGCCCAGACAGGAGAGAAGTTTGAGAAAACCAGGAGAAGAGTAAACCAAAAGTCAGGAACTAGCATCCGCAAGACCGAGAGATGAGGGAGACTAGACCCGAGGGAAGACTGAGAGGTAAACATACCTGAAAAAATACAAATGTGAGGAAATCCAAAAAACCAGATATTAGGAAACCGAGAGGAGAGAGAACCTTAAGATAATTAGAGAGTACAGACTTGAGGGAGTTCAGTCAACCAGACCCTGAGGGGATCCGGACATGAGAACAAACACGAAGCCAAGAGCCCAGCCCTTGCAGAATTTGGGATGAGCATACTTTGAGACATACGAACTGGAAGCCGGGAGGAACCCAGTTCCAGCAGACCTTGGGATAAGGAGACTAGATAAAAACTCAGTACTGATACTCACAAACTTGGGATGAGATGATTCCCAAGTCGGCAAAGATGAGAAGATTCTTTGCCAGCAACCGATAGATGAGATGATTCTATCACCTCGGGATGAGAACATTCCTGAGATTATGGGATGAGATGATTCCCATAAACCGAGGGCCAGCCCCTCAAACCTTTGGGATGAGATGATTCCCGAAGAGGAGCATGGGATGCTCCAACCCTTGGCGCACACCACACACATCAGTCACTCTAATTTGGTTGTTCCTTTCTTACGTTGTTTTGTCCTTAGTCTCTAAGGCCTCATCAACGAGGGGCATCTGTGAACACCCAAATTTGACCAACGAACATTTTACTAAATTAGATTTCGAATATGTTTGGACTTAGGATCAATGAGATGATTTGATCTCAAGTTAATGCATAGTAAGAATTTGGTTTAGTAGAATTAATGTATTTTGGTAACTTAAACCTATATATTTATGAATTCTAGGGTTAATGAGATGATTTAATCTTAGGATAAAATATACACTAAGGTTTATTAAAGCTAAAATATGTTGCTTGGGTCTTTTATTTATCTTTAATCCAATTTTAATGAGACGAATTATCTTTGGGTTGAGGATGGGTTTAAGGGCAAGTTAATGAATTCTCCAGAGTTTAATTAGCCCATTAGCACATTTCTTGCAGGTTAATTTAGCTCTGATTTTCGTGGAAAATCAGAGTTAAATCATCATTTAATTAGATTTTGTGTTTTTGGTATGATTTTGCTTAAAATGGGTATTAATGTGTAATCAATCAATTATGGAATGATTTGGAGTAGTAGTGATCAAGTAATAGAGTGATTCTGGGTTGATTAGGGGTTGATTATGCGGTGGAATTAAATTAGGGAGGAATTAGGGGAAATCGGGTGCAGAAAAAGGAAAGAACGAGGAAACGCGGGGGTGCCGGGCGGTCATGTCGGGATGACCGCCGGGCCTGGCGGTCTTGGTGTCCATGACCGCCAGTCATGGCGGCCATCCATCCCATGACCGCCGGCCCTGGCGGTCTTGGTGCTCAGAAATGCATGATTTCCCCTATTTTCGTCCCTAACTTGATTCTACGTGGTTTTGGACTAGATTTTCGGGCATATTCTTCACCATTAAGCAGGTCCACGCCCCTAGACTTCCCAGAACACTATAAATAGGACCCTCCACTCACCTTTCAAAAAATTAACCACTCATTACACACATACCCTCATAAGCTTTGTTGCTTAGAGAAACTCTTTCTCTCCAAGCCTAGAAATATTTCTGCAGGCAGAAACTCTGGAGAAATTTTGTGGAAAAGAGTAGCAAGAAGTCAGTAGCAGCAAGAGATCAAAAGGAGAAGAGGAAGAAGGCGAATTAAAGCAAACCGTTGGAGAAGAAGTGCTAAACCCGAGAGGAAGAATATAGTGGAGGTAGTCTCAGTATTTTGGCCATATCTGGAGCTGTAGACATTGGTTTGCTGCAATCTTGGTGTCTCTAGAAAGCTAAGAAGTAGCTCCAAAACTTTGTTGTTCAGGCCAGACACCCATTTCGCTTCCTTCTCTCCCAAATTCCCTGTTGAATTCTAGCCAAAATTCTGTTGCAAAGTGGTAAGCGCATAGGAGCGAGAGGAGGGCTACAAGAGGTAACTCGTTCTAATTTTCTTGATTATATATTGCTGTGATATGATGATGTGAATTTTGTGATGCCATGATAAGAACTATGTTGGCTTTCAACCCGGTTGCTGGGGTACATAGGTGGTCTCTAGTGGTGGAGACTCAAGCCCAAATATTTTTATTTTTCCTTTTTGTTCCGAACCTTCTTCTCCTTCCCGTCCAATTCAGTTTTATTATTTTTTATGTGATTTGTTTTCACACAATTTATACTTGCACAAGGCATACATGAGTTCTTCAATTGCACAGGGTTTCGACCCAACATGGATGGGTGTCTAACACCTTCCCATCCGTGACGAACCCCCGATCCCATGTCTTTGGTTCGCTATAACCGGTTGCCTAAAGGAGTCATTTGAAGGGTTTTTCCAAGTTTTGTCCTTAATAAAATTTGGGTGGCGACTCCATCGACATGGGATTGACCCGAGGAAGAAGGTGAAAGGAATAGGTGAGAAGGCTCAAATGATTTTGGGTCGTGTTCTCACAGGTCCGTTGGAGTGGGCTGGGAACTCTTGGTCAGCTGTAAAGAGATGGGTGTGGGAATGGGCCCGTCTTGAGGCCCAGAGTGGCCCAAATAGGTAAAAGGGTCATCAATGGAAAAAGGATCTGTCTTTCGCTTCCTTGATGCCAAAGGAACATTAGAATTAGGATTGATTGGTTCTGATAAAGTGAGAGTTAATGTGGTTGAGATCGAATCAGATTTGTTGGTCAGAGGTGGGGTGGGCAAGATATGTTGGGCACGATATGAATCATGAGCTGGGATATGTTTGGTGAGAGGAGCAAGGATGTGTGTGTTAGGGAGGCTTGGGCAGGAAGTGACAGGTGATGTCTCAATCTGACATTTCTAGAGACTGTGTGTAATGATATCAACAGGTGGCGAAAGAATATTTAGATTCTAAACAAGCCCTTTTGGAGAAATGGCTGTGGCATAAGGCTCAATAGGGTGAGCGGGACCCGCCCTAGAAGTGGATGGTGAGGGAAGAGATAAAGAAACAGTGGGATTGCTAGAGGGTGAGGCGCTGAACCCGTACCTCTGACTGGGTGCTGGAGTGCCACCGCCTCTCTACGACCTCCATAGCCCTTCGTCAACTCTCATCCATAGGCCCCAAGTATTGAGACTTCTATTAGCAAGCCTTTCTGAGATGTTAACTAATGTGCTCTAAATATTAGCACATTTAATGATGATTTTGAATGGCTTTTACTATGTTTTCCTGGTCAATTATGTGTATAACCTTTATATTATTGAGTGTTTTCATGCATTGTGTCAATTAGTACTTCAATTTTGCTGTTTAAGTGTTTTTATCAGGAATTTATCGATTTTATTCAAGAATGGAAGCTTTTTAGCCAAGTTTGGAAACCAGGTTCGATTTAGGGAACTTTTCTGCAGTGAGCACAATTGAGTATTTTGAAGATAGAAGACGATATAGACATCAAAATCAGGTGAAACCAGTTGGAGAAGAAAAAAGACTTCCATATCTTTCCATTGATATAAATTTCATTTTTTTTGGAGTTGTCTACTGGGAGGAGCATTCAGTCGATTCCAGCCTAGAGTGCAGATTTTTCTGTGCCGACCCAAGCCTAGTATTTTGGCGATATCTCGAGATACATAAGTCCAATTGAAGATTTATTTTTATGAAAAAACAAATGAGCGAATTATCTAGAACTTTCTAGAAGGGCCAAGAACCCAGTTCAGAAGTCGTCTAATCGATAAGAGCCGTGCAAGTTTCGGGTCAGAAAATAGGCAAAAGTCCAACTTGGAGTGCAAGTCAAGAATTCAATTACCTTTCAAAGATGGAGAGCCTATGCCGACTTCCAACAGTAAAAATCAGTATAAAAGGAACCCTTAGGTCGACATATTCAGGAGACAGAAGTCAGAGGGCGAAGCTCTGCCGAATTGGTTAGTTATTAGGTCACAGACACTAGTAGGGTTAGGGTTTTCTACTCTTTTGGATCCTCTAGGTGGTGCCAAATTTCTCATCCAATTTCAAGGTTATTCCCCACAACAATCCAACGTTTTTCCAGCTAGATTTGAAGCTTTAAAGTCACAAAATCATCAGTCTAAGAAGCATCAGAAATCGCCAAGGGAGAGCACAAGTCGACGCCACAGAAAACCAACCAAACCGGGCTAGTCGACTTCACTACTCCTTCCTCTTCTCGATTTTCTTTTTGTTAAATTGTTTTCTTCATGAATTCTTGTGAGATAATGATTGATTGCTATTTTATTATGAGGAACTAATTCTCTAATCTAGGATTAGGGATGTAGCCAATTACTTCTATGGTTTTATAATTGATGGATTGAGTTTATTGAATTATTTGTGTTGATTGTTCAATCTATGTGTGCCGAATTACTTATCTACTTTGGATTGATTCTTGTTGATTGTAAGATGCGAGAGTTGCGTGATTTATATGATGATACCTAGAAGAACATAGATTGATTGATGCTAAAATATGCGAGAGCTGATAGTTTCTTAGGGCTTGATTAATTGTTTTATGCTTAATGAGTTTAGTATGGATGCTAGGCTATGCGAGAGTTAGGTAGTAATCTTTGCTAGATATTGATTCAACATGTGAGAGCTGAGGATTAAGACATTAGAAACAATTGCCCACAATCACACATAATCAACAGTAAATTTCGACACCATTAATTATAAACCTAGAAAGTATTTGTGTGAACTCCGACTTCGTAGATTGCTTTAGATATTGATTGAACTCTACATTTGAACAAGTTTAGAATTTTATTTCTTTTATTTGCTTTTGTCGACAACACCTTCATCACCCTTAGATTGATTTGCTTAGATAATAATTATTGGTTGACTAGTTAGTACTAGATTCCTTGTTCCGTGGATCGACCTTGATTAGACTACTACACTACATAGTACACTGTATGCTTGCAGTTAACAATCGTTGCGTTTACTCGTGAGATATTTGTGTGTCGTGTTGTGAATTGATCAAGAATTATAAATTTGAAAAGTCACGCATAAAAATAACGCATCATTAACTCCTTCCAAAGTGCAATGACTAAGAACATGCCCTAGCTTCCCGCACATATAGCAAACATCTGGTAGCCTTCACACTTAAAACTGACCCAGCCGGTAGTGCCATCATCTTGAAGAAATTCCAGTCCAACTTTCAAAGGTTCACGGACATCAATAAGAACATGCAATTTGATTGCGTCTGCCCAGTGCATCACCTCATCCTCCTCTGGCTCCACCGCTAAAATCTTCATACAACACTGATCCCCAATGGCTAAAGCATTAGCTCTGTTCATATGTTGTGGAGGCAAGCCAACGATGTGGACCTAGAAAGTGGTAGTATGGAGATCGATCTCCTCTATCCTCTTACTAGTATCCCATGTAGCAAGTAGAATTTGTTTGTTATGAATAGAACAAGGACTCCCTCGCAACACTCTGTCTCTGCATTGCTCATTCTGAAAAGTAAATAAAAACACATTCGACCGCAACTCCCTTACATTCAGAAGCTGGAGAAATGCCAAGTTCTAGCCATATGAAGTTTAAGAAAACCAGGCCCAAAAACTTTATCAGAGACAATCCTACCAATAAGCACTGCGCAATCATTTTCCGTAAGTGGGGTGGGTGTCAATCTTAGTGGGCGCATGGTGGAGATACCAACAGAGTGCTCACCTCAATTCCAACTTAGAATATAATATACTGAGATAGAGATTAAGAAAAAAAAAATAGAGAAAGAACTGGGGAGGCAACTATAAAGAGATACCAACACTAGAAGAGGGATAAAGGAGTGGAGAGCCAAGAAAGGGAGTGACAATAATGGACATGTAGATCAGAATAGTGACAAAACCAAAGACAAGGCACACACTAAGCCCATCATAGACCAATGAGAAAAAACCTAGGAGGGAGAGCAAACTAGAAAAAAGAGCCAGACCTAATGCACATGAAGACGGAGTGGCAGTGAATCTTTCTTGAACTTGGAACTTTCTCATACCTCCCAAGAAAAAACAATCAACAAAGTAGCTAATTTCTGATGCCAGTCACTTAGTTGCTGTAGAGTCATTCTGATAAACTCATGGCAAAACATACTAGATTCTGTTGTGCAAAGAACATACTAGAAGCTGAATGCTGTCTAAATTTTGTCCAATTTTTTTTAACTGACAGACTTCGTTCCTCAAAAAAATATATTTGCGCTGTCGTTTGAAGATGTGGATATAATTTTATATATTGGTTAAATGTTAGCTTTATTTTTTCTGTTTTCTCTCTTTTTTTTGGATTTTAGAAGACTGGATTTCTAATTATGGATTGGAAAAACTTCGCAGACAAGAATGCAAATGTGTACAGGTGTAGACAAGAGGGTGATGAGTGGCTCATAAATGTGTAAACGAGTCGGGCCAATTCGTGAGCTGTTCGAGATCGATTCGATGAAAGTTCGTATTCAGCTCGACATTATCGAGCTCGAGCCGAGCTTTAATATCAAACGAGCGGAGCTTGAGCTTGGCAATACTCAGCTCGTTAGGCTCGCTTTCCTAATCGAGCTTTAAATAAAAAGTATTTTTCCTTTTGTTAAAATAAGAGGTAGGCCTTTTATTTAGTTTGGGCTTTGCTTACTATTTTAAACCCACAATCAATCTCATAAAATCAAAGACCGGGCCCCTACTTATGTTGGGCTAGATTTTATCATTAACTTATACCTAATACAATTTTGTATTTAATTTAAAGTTAAAAAGAAACCAAAAAACACTATATATATATTTTTTTCCGATTAGTAGCATTTCAGTGTTTACCCCCAAACAGCCAAACCTAGCACGATATTGCTCAGTCTATTTTTTTATTTAACTTGCTGCCGCCGTGAATAGCCCAGTTCCAACTGCCATATCTTGACAACTCTAGTTCCTCAGCCACCTTAGGTCTCCCTTCCTCGACAGAATTCCCCTTCGTTCATCATCATCGCAACTCCTTCTTCTCCAGATGTTCTTGGCTTGCTCTTAGATCTCGATCTTGAGTTGTCGCTGCCGTCCCAATGATTACCGCATTAGCTCTTGTCGTTCCCTCCGTTCGCCGCCGCCCTCATGGTCTAATGAAGCCCAGATTGTAATTTCTAGATTTATAATCTAAGTCTTTTTTTTTGACAGAGAATAAATATGATTTGCAATGATAGGAGCCAAACAAAGGCTACAACATTAATACAACAGCAAGGAGAGTTGCCCTTAGACAAAGCTGAAATAGAGACTGATATGATTAACCTCGACAGGCCTAACAAACGCAAACATCCAAACTGAAACATAGAAATAGCATAAAATCTACATACAACAGATCCACAACTAGCAGGCACAGCCTACATCGGGATTAATATGGGAGATGGGAGAATATCCCTCTGCAAGAGGGATCCAGCACCAATGCCGGATGCGCAATCCACACCAACTTCAGGCATAACCGAAATTGCTCCCGTGAGGCCCAATCCTATTGGCACTCATGGAAAAAAACCTACAATAACTAGAAAGCAAGTAGAGAAACAAACAACCACCATCAAACATACACACTAAACATAAACTTAAGAGCGACATAAGAGGTTACGACGAAACCCCGCCAATTGATCACCCGAGAACGGCTAGTGAGGGCTTTCAGTGAGCCCAAAAAAAACTCTTGATGCACTTTGGCACCTCGCCAAGACCCCGGAAGGCAATCTCAGGGTGCTGGATTTAGCTGCAGCTCCAAAATACCAAAAATAGAAATAGGTTGGTACCACCAGACCCAACCCATCCACCAAAAACATCCCTGGACCGGTTCATCTTTACTGGGCTCACTGCTCCCAACACCTTCCTCCTAGTCAAGATTTTCATCTTCCATGAGCTTTGTATATCTTTGAGCTAGAACTTGAACTTCCTTCCTCGCCTTTAGAATTTCCTCGGAGGGATGACAAATGCTCTAGGTAGCCCTTGCAAGTCGCTTCCAACTGGTCCTGTGAGAAGTCGGTTTGGGTGGAAGGCTCAGGCTGATATTCGTGGCAAGTTGGGAAAGAGAATCCACCCATTCTTGGTGAACCCCGATGGCAATCACTCCAGGAGCTGAGACCTCCGCCATATTTATTATTTTCCTCTTCTTGTACACAGAGGATTCCAAGTCCCTAAATTCCACAATTGTATCCCAAGGATGTTGGGGGCGGGGAGGTTTCAATCACGTAGTGGTCCCTCTCCAATTTAGGGGCAGAATCCGGACCCGGTTCTGCCCCCGTGCCCATCTCTGGAGCCACACCCACAGAGGTTGTGTTGTTGGCTTGTTGCCCAGCTCCTCCTCGTACACAGCCGCATGTTTCATCTTCCCGTCCGGGATCTCCCTTCCCACCATCAAAGTGGCTCGTATTCATGGGCCATAGCTATTTGCCGTTTTCTTCTCCACTCCTTCATTCTAACGAACACTTTCTTTGCAGGCCTGTAGGATATGATCAAGACGACCACACCGATAGCAAAAATCCACGAGCTTCTCTTTTTTGAAGCTAACCCACACGGTATTCCCCACCAAGTCTTTGACAAGAACACCTGGAAGTAGGGGAAAAATACTTGTTTATATTCTCACTCTCAAACTTTTTTTATTGATTAATACAGTTGTTCATTTGCTTTGTAATTGGTTGTTTGGTTTCCTCATGTCGGGTTAAAAAAATTAATTGGTTGTTGCATTTGGACCTTAGTTAAGCCCAATTGAGCCGAACTCGAGCCCCTCTATTATCTTTCGAGCTCGAGCTTTAAAATCAGAGCTCTGAGCTCAAGCCGAGCTAGAGCTTTCCTTTTCACTAACGAGCTCGAGCCGAGCCTACCTATATTCGGGCTTGGCTCGGCTCGATTACACCCCTCATAATAATACTTTACTATTGGCCTTCAAAACTTTTGCCACTTTGCTATGTGATTCCGTCTGTGCATCCTTAAAAAAAATGCCTATTTCTGAATAATTTTTCTCTGGATCATATAATTTCCGAAAAAGAAAATTATTTCACCCCAACAATAATTCATTAAGAGAATATGGGAGATTATGGGCTCATGATTTTCTAAATTCTACATTAGATGCATATTAGACCCCACTCCAGGAGTAGAAATCTAAATTCCCAAAGAAATCCGTAGAACCCACCAAAAAGGAATGCTAGCGACAGTCATTAAGACAGTCAGCCAAGTATGGTGGCTCACCTTAACATGCTATGTGGTTGTTCTTTTATTAAATGCAAACTCGTTATTTTTCTTTTAGGTTTAGGAGGGAGAAATGAGTGAGAATTAAATAGAAATAGGATTTTTTTCCTCTGTGATTTAAGCACAATAATAGATAACTCTCATGTTACTAAGATGAACAAATACTAAAACAGTGTAACTAGAAAATTAGAAAAAATAATTAATGTCTTGTTCAAATTATAAGTTGTGTTGAAAAAAATAATATATCAAGACGCAAAAAAAATATTTGAAATTTTTTCTTTTTCTAGTATCTTTATTTTCCAACTGTTTTTTGTTATCATATTTTAGCCATATTTAGAGTTGTTATCCTTTGAAATTTCTTTTAAGAAAAGGATAAATATTAATTGTATTTTTTTGGAAAGAATATTAATTGTATTTAATTATCCAAGAGTTTCTGATTGTTTTAAATACCTACTGGGTTTCTTTTTCCTAAAACTAGAAGATAAGTAACCAGTTTGCATTTAATGAAAAAACAACCACATGGCATCTTAAGGTGAGCAGGCTAGCATTCCTAAAAAAGTTTTCATGCCCAATCTCTTGCTCCACATCTTGGTGACATTACCGCTCCAATTCCTTGTGCGAAACCAATTTAACCCAATGTATCAATACATCTTCAGACAAAAAAAATTTATCATTACATCTAATCTGCAATATGTGACACATTGACCTCCCAAGCTCTACTGGGTAGGATCCTGATATGTTTAGCTAAGCCAGGCAAATCAATGTCTTCACTCGTCTTATACAAAAGTTAGAAGTGTATAGGCTATGTAAATTTTCGGTAAAAAAACACAGATTGTCACATCACATCTTTTTCTTTTTAAATTTCAATCATCATCATATCTCTCAACCTGATGAAAATCAAACATTTGTATCCTTTTTACCTCTTATAATAGGTAAATTGATAAGGAGGTGACATTTGTCTTGTGGGCTAACTAATTTGAAATAATTTATTATTTTTCACTGTTTCAAATTTTTAAATCTCAAAAAAAATTATAATAAATAAAATAAAATTTGTTAATTCTATTTGTTTCTATTCTCGCTTGAACACGCACATGGATGGCGTCGTCAGCCTCATCCACATAGTGTCACCAAAACCTAGATTTTTTTTTGGTAAGAATCACCAAAACCCAGTTGACGATCAATCCTCTTTCATGGCTTCGCCTTTCCCTACCTTGTTGAGCACCACTCTACCATCAAGGCGCCAATGACACGAACAAGAAGGAGTAATCCCAATAACAAAAAGAACAAAGCACACCCCCTAAACCTTTGGGAGGAAAATCCTCGACGAATTGTGGAATTCAAATTGGAGCCGTGGTCGAGCTCAGCATAATAGATAGGCTCGGTCCAGACGATGACAGGGCGGGGCAGCGGCGGAGGAGAAGAGGAAAGGTACGCACCTAACAGCGAACAGCGAGGAAGAGGCGAGGCAACCAGCGGACGATGTATGCTCCCACGCGCTCTACCGACAACCCCAACGCCTCACCACATCATATCTCCAATGGTGCCGTTCTTCCTCCCTTCCCCTCCTCCTCCCCATTGGTGGCTTCTCTTCCACCGGATCTAGCTCAGATCTAGTCTGGATTTGGTTATTGACGTTACCTGTTTTCTTGATTGGGGAAAAAAGTCAAGATAAACTGAGAGGAGAAGCTCTTAGATATGTGTTTCTGGTGTTAAAATTTTGTATTACTCGTTTTCATTGGTGATATTAATTTTGTGATTTGTTGCGGGACATATATTCTACTTTTGGGTTTATCTATTCAATTTTCCAAGATGAATCACTTTAATCTACGGAAGAATTTTGTTCGGCGATTAATCTAGGGACTAGGGAGGGATTGTTTTTATTGGTTCTTTATCCATTCTTTCTGTATTCTTTTTCTCGTCAAAAATAAAAATTTCAAGCTTCGATTTCTTTATTTATTATAGGTTTTTAGAAATAAAAGTAATAAAAAATAGAATAATAAATAATAAATAAATCCAAACTAATTGGCCAACATGACACGTGGCATTAATGGATTGATTAACCTATTATAACAGGTAAAAAGGATTGAATTATTTGATTTTCATCGGGTTGAGTGACGCACACGCAATATGCATAGTTTTAAGCATAATTTTAGGCATATTGTGCTTTTATTCTATTATGATTATATGCCTTCTATGCATAATTTCGTCATATTTCCAATAGTCCCACCCCTTACTGCATGATTAGTTATTTCAGGTGCATTTCGACCAATTTGGGAAGATTTCATTGAAGAATTTGAAGAAACAGTCTCTGTCACAGCATGGATCATTTTAAACCTGGCTTTTCATGAATATTTAACCCCTTCCACTAGATTTTTGTGCGCTGCATATGAGGTAATGTTTTTTTTTTTTGAAAAAGTAATTTTGGCAGCCTTTGATGACAGATGATTGGAAGTTAGTTGCAAGATATTCCTGTGATTTTTAGGACAGAAACCACTGACAAGGAATTTGATTGGAGTTAACGCAGTTTTAAAAGGAAATAAGGGAGGTTCCTAAATTGGGGCATCACAAGGGAAAAGCCTGGTGAAAATTGGATGTATTGGAATTGCCCTTACTCCCTTCCAAAATCATGCCTTCTTTTCTTTTCTGTTTGCTTGAGGACAAGCAAAATCTTCAGTTTGGGGTATTTTGATGCACACGAAATATGCATAGTTGTAGGCATGATTTTAGGCATAATATGTGCTCATTCTATCATGATTATATGCCTCTATGCAGAATTCTGTCATATTTCCTATAATCCCAACCCTTACTGCATGTTAGTGATTTCAGCTGCATTTTGACCAATCCGGGAGGATTTCGTTGAAGAATTTGAAGAAACGGCCTCTGTCACAGCATGAGCCTGTTTCGGAACAACATGAGCCTGTCCTTGAGGCTGTTGTTCACTACAATTTCAATTGAAGGCCACAAACCATCTTCAAATCACAGGATTTCCACTGAAACTCACAGCCCTCGCCTCTGTCCAAAGAGTACTTATGACACTTCATCATCAACAAAAGAAGCTGGAATCGATTGGAGGAGAAGTCGAAGGGGAACTGCAAACAGACCCAGCACAGGCTCAGCCTATGTCTGCTGCAGAAATAAGAAAGAAAGCAGGAAAATATATACTATTCCAACTTGCACCACCTGCTCCACTAACGTAAACAAACATTCTCCTGACATTCCCAAAGCACTTTCCAGAGGAAAAGGGATAGGCACATGCCACTCAGAGGGAATCAACCTTTAAAAACAATTATCTTCTGCAAAGGATACCTTGGAACTTACAATCCACCAATCAACTTGTTGCCCATCATGCCTATCCAGACACACACGCTGGAAGGATGACAAGTCAACTTGCCCAAACCCCCATACTTTCCAGCAAGTGGGGAGGAAGAAGAATAGAGGTGCTACACCTACAAAAGGAGGAAAAGAGAACCAGGGGAGGCAATGGGGAGATTACCCACCATTAGAGACACCATTCAAGGTCTGGAACAGGGGTTAAAAACCCAGAATTTTTGGTTTTCAAGGGGGTGCACGATTCTGCAACTTTTGTTGCAGAAATTGTGTCGCCCCTAACCTCCAATCTATTCTAAACCCTATGCTCACCTTTATTTTCATTGTTTCTGTAATTTTGAGCATGAACTAAACAACCCCTCTTAGGTTGAAGGGGTGCAACATGTCTCTGGTTTTATTGTATTAAATTGCTCTTTTTATGTTCTTAACCCGTTATCTTGTTTTGGTTGTTGCATACTTGATACATGTTTGAGTTCTGGCCAAACCATGCATGATTACAGGTAGCTAGGTGAGGGACCGAAAGGAGAAGCCATAGCTACTGGAACAACAACAACAAACCCTTAGTTTCTGGCTTGTGACAGAGTTAGAAATTAATTGAGGAATTAGCCTCAACACCAACCTTAATCCCTTGAGTTTGACCGATACGATAGCATTAGGAGAGTGACAACCATGGGAGGCACCTGTGAGCGAAAGCAAATGGGTGCAGTATAGGTTGAGAGCGCCTGCAAGAACCGATTTTATTAATTAACTCTTTTGCTGTCAACAGTCTCGGCCTGTACACAGCACAACATCAGTCTGTGCCTGGTACAGCCTCAGTCTGTGACAGCATAGTCAAAAAGATAACACAATTCCTAATTTTATTCTTGATTGACTGTTGGGCGAAATCCTATTAATTTAGTAGGAGCCTGGTGAAGGACCGAAAGGAGAAGCCAGGTGTGCTAGACCAACAATAGTCAGCCTTCCCTCCTTAGCCGTTCGAAAGAAGATAGGGAGAGACTGTGGGTATTAGCACCAACATTAAACTTCATCCTTAAGTGAACATCTACTCTAGTGACAGGGGGTAGATGGAAGCTTAGGGAACTATTAATAAGATCGAAAGTCGTTGATAGTACTTTAGGTTGGAAGCCCCTTTAAGACATCTCATTAGTCACAGCCTCACCTACAGGCTCAGCCTGTGATGAGGCTGTCGAGCAATTTAAATTCATAAAACAGGACATGTGAACCCCGGATGCCTAAGAATCCACCAAATCTGATCTCTTCCTATTTCAATTCTGCTGTTAAGTTTTATTTCATTGCTTAGTTTATATTTCAACTAGCATACACCCAAAAATCACCTCTTATTGTTCATTTTAAGCCTAATTTATCTAATTGAAGGTAACAAGCTCAACCCAGTCCCTGTGGATACGACCTTGATAAAGTACTACAACAACCCTGTGCACTTGCAGGAACCAGTTGCGATAGCACGTGCATCAATTTTGTGATGCCGGGTTTATCCAGATTGTTCAAGCTGCGTGGCGTGGTAGAAGAGAGTTTAATTCGTGTTGCTGCCAAGTTCTTGTACAAGAGTCGCCGTGTGTTCCGTTTTGGCCAAGACATGGTAGAGATGTGTCCTAATGTTGATGAGTTCAATGCCTTCCTGAATGCCAAATTCATAAAGGGAGTTGCCATGGTTTCCCTTAGTGATGCTGTTCTGAAGGAGGTTAGCAAGTTCCTCTTCCTCGCCGAAGGACAGATTGGTTTCTTTTTGAACCCTAACAGCCACTTGGAGCTGTCAAAGATCATTGATTGATACTTTTTGGGCCGCACGGAACAACATCCAGAGGAGGCTAATTTCAGCTGGAGGGAGAAGCGCAATCATGCTCTTGCCCTTATGATGGTACGAGAGTTTCTGTTGGTAGGATCTCCTGGTATCTGTCCTCTTCAGATCGGTGCGCTAGTGGCTAGGCTTTTTAATGGAAAGAGCTTAACCCCGGTGATATTAGGCGAGACTCTCCATTGGTTGGATGCGTTGGCCGATGATTGCCATGCCTCATTGACTGGTTCCCCTCTCCTACTCCAGACATGTATACTTGGCTTCTCATTTCTTATTTACCATCATTCACATCTTCACGTTTTGTCATAGTAACCCCTTCCCTTCTTGTAGATGTAGTTATGCGAACACCTTACACTAATCCAGCGTCCTCGGGCTGATCCTACAAACTATGTCTGTCGTGGCTATTCTATCCTCTTCCACACTGTTCGGGGATGGGTCATCTTTATGAGTGATCTCAAAGCTTCACACATCACATGGTTCTGTCGGTGGCTCGGAATGCAAGAAGCGATCATCAGTTCCATGTGCAAAGATTGGGTGGCACTCTCGGGCATAGAAGAGTCCACTTACTATTTTCCGAGGAGGATTCTAAGGCAGTTTGGTATAAACCAAACAATTCCATTTGACATCCCCAATCCGATCACCGGGCCTATGAAGGTTGCTGCTCTAAAAGCTGTCAAGGGGGGTTGGGCCTTACCTATAAGGGAACCAACTGGTAGTCACTTTGAGATTCATCCCCCGATGCCATACCAGGAATGGTTGGAGAAAGATATGGCTGCTTCAGAGAGATCTTTGCATCTTTCAGGGCATCTGTTTCTGGTAGGACCAGTGCCTTCGGGGATCGAATCTCTTGAACGTCTCATCAAAAAGAGCCTAGATGAGGAAGGCGAGTCGAGTCGGAAGAAGTACAAAAAAAATTGAGCCCCATCTTAGCAATTACC
The DNA here is from genome assembly GCA_028386065.3 of Turnera subulata. Classification (NCBI taxonomy): domain Eukaryota; kingdom Viridiplantae; phylum Streptophyta; class Magnoliopsida; order Malpighiales; family Passifloraceae; genus Turnera; species Turnera subulata. The sequence goes on from JAKUCV010002392.1 coordinate 16,552, forward strand.
CCTTTATATTCATAATGCATGCGAATAAATGAGTGAACAAAAATCCCCTTATCTGTTTTATTTATCTCCAGACTATTACTTAATAAATGGAACCGGACCCAATTCGGGCTTCCTACGTATTCATGGCTTTCATCATTTTTCTTTTTCTTTTCTTTTTTTCCTTTTTTGTTTTTTCCTTTTTTTGTTTCTTTCTTTTTGTTTCCCTTTTTTTTCTTTTTGTTTCTATAAAAGCACATGAAATCAGGTTCATGTAGTTCTTTTACATACGATCAAAAACTTCACTCTTTTAGGCTACTTGTGATAAGGCATCCCTTTTTTTCTTGACTGGCTTCCCCTTCTTTACTATGTGATTAGATGGTGAAGGAAGCTTGATGTTCTTTATCATGCCTTAGTATTAGCCTTAAGATCAATTTTCACAGATTTTTGGGAATTTTGTCCAGGTCATCATGTTCACAGACATCATGCACATATCAAGAAATTGCCAAGAGGACTGCTATGAGAGAAAGAGTGCCTTTATTCATTAAAAAGATAAAAACATAACAACGACTCACCTATTGGCTTCTTTTAGACTAAACTTTTAACTACGCTCCCCAAGTAGTCCACCCCTTTAAATAGTCTCACCCCATTCAAAGAGATACTTGCAACCGAGGTCTCCCTCCTCTTTACCTTCCTCTCCTTCTCCCGGATCTTCCACCTCTTCCGCATAGCAATCGAAGAATAATTCGAATCCTGGCTTCCTGATCTTTGTGATATTGCATACCCATGGTTCGGGAAATCCGCAGAAAGGGAAATTCTCTCCTTCCTTTATGAAATAGCCATTCAGTGTTTTGAAGTAAGGATTCATGGGGAAGTCCCAATCTTTCTTCTTCTTCCTAGCTAGCGCCCTTGCATGGTTCTTCTCCTTTTGCTTTTCCAGGTCCATTGAGAGACTGAAGGGTGGAATAGCCTTTAAAACTTGGGGAATTTCCAATATCCCTTGTTGTCTTTTCCCTAACCCCATGATCGGGAAGTAACTCTTCTTCTCCATAATCCTCATAATGGATGTACTGCCGAAGGGATTATAATAGGGTGGTCTATTGACAATTCCACTTGCAGAGATAGTACTAACGGATTCGAAAATAAAACCTGACAGAGTCACCTCCTTATCCCCTTCAATCCCAAATACGGTCTTGATATTCTTCTTGGCCGTTTCCTCCTTGACCGTGACTATCCCCCCTTTATAGGGAAAACGTAACATTTGCTGCAAAGTGGAAGCTATGGCCCGAGCCTGGTGCAACCATGGTCTCCCGAGAAGCAGGTTGAAGCTGGAGGCGATATCTAGCACTTGGAATTCCACTGTGAAAGGAGCAGGCCCAATGACTACTTCAAGCCTTATCATTCCCAACACTTCCCTTCGAGCATTATCATATGCCCTGATCATTGTTCGAGAGGGTAAGAAATCTGTGGCCCCAAATCCTAGCAAACTCGCAGTCTTCAAAGGACATACATTTGAAGCGGACCCATTATCTATCAACACCAAGGGTACTTGGTTATCTTTAACCTGGATGGTGATGTATAACGCGTCAATGTGAATTCCATTCTCCGAGCGTAAGTCCTTATCAGAGAAAGAGATCTGGTTATCAGTTTCCACAGATGCTATCATGTTAGCTAGTGTCTCAGGTGTAGTGTCAATAGGGACGTGGGCTTTGCTCAGAGTTTGGAGAACCTTCTCTCTATGCAGACGGGAAGACATCAGCAGGCCCAGATTGAGATGTTGGCCTGAGTGTCCTTCAATTGCTTAACTACCATATCCTCTTCATGATCCGTCGTTTCTTCGAGTTCATCTAAGCGGAGAGGAGCTCTCCTTACCACTCTCCCAGATCGGGTGATGACATCAACTTCTTCATCCAAGTCCACGTATTCACTGAGGTCTAGCACGGAGCACTCAAGTCTGGGTGCCGGCTCTACCTTCACCATATCGATCTCGTCACGTAAGGGTAGTGGGTTGAATTTGGTGTTGGGCCTCTTTGGTAGGATTATCTCATTCTTTTCTATCAAATCTTGGATCTCTTGGCAGAGTCGGGGGCAATAGTCTGGAGTATGTCCAGCCATCTGATGGAATTCACAGAATTTGTTAGGATCTCCCCTAAGTGGTAAATCGGGTCCTGGATCCAAGGGCTGCAATAGACCTTTTTCCATACACTTTTTGAGCATTTTCCCCAAAGTCATAGGGAGAGGGGTGAAGTCCCTAGGCTTTGACCCAATATGCAGTGGTGCTTGAATGGCAACATGGTTCACCTCAGCGTGCCTCTTCCCTTGAGCTGTATTGAAGCCCCTCCTAGATGTAGGGACTTCTGCAGAAGTCTTGATTTTTTCTCGAGCTGATAGCATCCTCCCATTGTATTCCAGCCCCAATCAGTGCCTTGAAGTTGACATAGTAGTTTCTGACCATGCGATCATAGTAAGCCGGTTGGAGGTTCTTGATCACCATTTGCACTTGGTCCTCCTCAGTGGGTGTATTCACCATTAATGATGCCTTGCCGCACCATCTTGAGATATACGTAGAGAAGATTTCTTGAGCCTCTTGTCTAGTTGTCTCGAGGTCCCTCTTAGTCACGTCCAATTCGGTGTTATAACTATACTGGTTTACAAACTCCTTACAAATGTCATCCCATTTGCTCACCTTGTTCTCATCCAAGGTCATGAACCACTTCAAGGATGCCCCCGATAAAGTTCTTTGGGATAGTTGAACCATCAATTCCGGTCCTATCCCCATAGGTTGCAACATCCTCACATAGATCTTTAGGTGGGTTGTAGGGCATCCCATTCTGTTAAACTTTTCAATGTCGGGAATCTTGAATTCCTGGGGCAACTGGGCCCCGGGGAACAAGGACAAGCGGTCCAAATTCCAATCATCTTCCTTCCTCTTCATGGTCTTCAATAATTCTTCCACCCTTTTAAGCCTCTCTTCATCTCCCTTGGATTCCTGTGTCATTGAGTCTTTGTCTTGGATGATCACCACCTTCTTCTCGGTGCCCAAATTTAAAGCCTGTCCCCCATCACTCCCAGGGGACACTACCTTCCCTTTTTGCAGAGCCAGCGGCGAATCCCTAGCCCTCGGGTCTTTCAACAGGTCTATAGTTTCCTCCACTACAATCGTCTTAGCGGTGTTGTCCTCACTCATTTTTCCCTAGCAGTTGAACCACGAGAATCAGAGGCTTGGTATCCCACGGGCTTTCTCAATATATACTATCTCATTAGGTCTGGGGTGTACAAGACTAAGGGGCAAGCTATTCACATTTACTCGAATCCACAACAATGAACCATACAGGTGCACATACCACCTATTTAATCATCATGCATGAAATACTCAAGGTATGCAGCTGGTTGGGGGCCAAGAATTGCCGGTAGGGAATAGATTGGCCTACTCACATGTGATAATGGATATCGCATGAGGTCTAAGGCCAGTTAATCCCCATTGCTAAGCATCAAGAAACGGGTTCGCTCAAGCCACCATCACTTAAGGAAAGCATGTGGTGGACTTAGATTCCCTCGCCCTCTTAAGGTAGAAGCTTCACATCAATCATCATGAATGCAAGGCACTTATGATGACAAGTAAAAAGGCACACAAAACCCAACGATTGCACAAGGTTTCTTGAACCCACTACTTCCCCAATGGAGTCGCTAGCTATGAGAACCTGACCCAAAATCACTTGGGCCTTCTCACCTATTCCTTTTCACCTTCTTCCTCGGGTCAATCTCATGTCAATGGAGGCACCACCCAAGTTTTATTAAGGACAGAACTTGGGAAAAATCTTTAAATGACTCCTTTAGGCAACTGGTCATAGCGAACCAAAGATATGGGATCGGGGGTTCGTCATGGATGGGAAGGTGTTAGGCACCCATCCATGTTGGATCGAAACCTTGCACAATTGATGGGTGTATGTGTGCCTTGTGAATACGTGTGTGCATGGTATAGAAAACAAAGAAAAGGGGGAGAAGAAGACTTGGCTTGCATCCTGTTGTGGAACAGAGACTACCTACGTACCCGAGTGATCGGGGTCAAAGCTACGTAGTTCTAAACATGACACTCATTGGAAACTTACATCATCAAAAGCATCAGTATATAATCAATCAAGAATCAAACAATAAGGGATTAGTGTTACCTCTGGTAGCCCTCCTCTAGCTCATTGCAAAGGGTTGTGTTCTCCACCCACCTTCTTGCCACTTCTAAGCTTAATGGTTGATTCCCTTCTTGATTCCTCCTTGCTAGACTACTGCTAGTATCTCTCACAAAATTCCTCCAGAGTTTTTGCCTAAAAATCTATTTCTAGACTTGGAGAAGTAGAGTTTCTCCAAGCAGTAAAAGCTTATGAGTGTGTAAGTTAAAGAGAAATTGTGTGTCTTTTGAAATGTGAGTAAGGGGTCCTATTTATAGTGCTCTGGGGAGTCTGAGGGCGTGGACCTGCTTAATGGTGAGTATTATGCCCGAAATTCTGGTCCAAAACCGCGTAGGATCGAAAAAGAAACAAAATCGGGGAAATTGGGCAACTCTGGGCATGCATGACAGCTATGGCCCGCGGTCATCTGCTGAATGGCCGCCAGGGCCGGTGGTCATCTGCTGGATAACCGCCAGGGCCGGCAGTCATTGGTGGATGGCCATCCGCTGCCGGCAGTCGTCCCGAGATGACCGTCTGGTGGTCCGCGTGCAATTCGTTCTTTCCATTTTTGCACCCCAATCCCCCTAATTCAGCTCTGATTTGGTCTTTCCGCATAATCAACCCCTAGACTGACCCAGAATCACTCAATTACTTGATCATTACACCCCCAAATCATTCCATAATCACATTAACACCCATTCTAAGCATAATCATACCAAAAACACAACATCCAATTAAAGATGATTTAATTCTAATTTTCCTTGAAAATCTGAGCCAAATTAACCTGTTAGAAATGTGTTAATGGGCTGGACAAACTCTGGAAAAATCATTGACATGGACCCTTAAATCCATTCCTAACCCAAGAATAAATCATTTCATTGCAATTGGGTTAAAAACAACTAAAAGAGCCCAAGCCATGAAATGTATTTTAATGCAAATAAACCTTATTATATATCTTACCCTAAGATTAAATCATCTCATTAATCCTAAGGTCTAAATGTACAACGGTTTAGATTATCAAAATACATCAATTCTACTAAGTTAAATTCTTATCATGCCTTAACTTAAAATCAAATCATCTCATTAAACTTAAGCTTAAGCATGTTTGGAATCCAATTTAAGTCTTAAAAATGTGGGTCAAACTTGGATGTTCACAGATAGTCATCGGAAGTGGTAAAGTCATCAGCATGCCAGTCTAGGCAGTCACCCTCGGGAGCTTCATCCCATTCGTTAATCCCGCATGGAGATCGTTGGGTCGGGAGGTATCTGGGGTACCTCTATGGTTTGTGCGCTGACACGATCTCCAAGGTACCATACCTTCACAACATCATATCCTATCAAGCACCTGCAATGATCCATCACTAAAGTCCGAGAGTCAATTCTCTCCAATCTGTCCTAGTACGCCTTAAAAGGGGAGAACTGGACCTGCCAACAAGCGGTCGGTATGAACATGTCACCGGAAGGGGATTTTTTTGGGGAATAAAGGTAAAGAATAGAAGCTACCTTGCCAGAAATGGCGACAAGATCTATATACTGACGGGCCCATACTCGATCATGGGCATGACTTCTAGTCCCGCGATTCGGAGAGCCCCAGCATAGGGAAACCGGCCATGCCTCCTCACCAGGTGGCAGTTTTGGGGCCGATAGTCCAAGGTATTCTTGACCCCACACCTACCAAGGTCAATCGGATGAATAAGGAGATGGGAAAGGCAACAAGAAATGATAAAGGAGGATAAAAGTAAAAGGCGTACCTTCCAAATCCAAGCAGAGCCATAGAAATGCTTGGCAACGACTCGGGAAAAGCTGGGCATCTCTCGATACGCACTTGCGAAGCCCGCTGAAGCCCAATCAATCCGCGGCCTATCTAAATGGACAAGCGACACCAATAAGTCACATCGAACTCAATTGCTATCGGAAGCAAATAGGGACCTGTTCATGCTCGCCAGTATCAGGCCTCGGGCTCTCTGCTCAGTTGTTTCGGGATACTGAGTATCCAATAAGGAATCTTGCAACCACTTAGGTGACACTTCACATACACGGACCCAGGCAGCGGCAAGTCCCACCAATTCCTGGAAATGGTCAATACCCAACTGTTGAACAAAGACGACCGGGTCACCTTCGAATAATAGCCCAGTGATATGAGTGAAATCCGAAGGAGTCATCGTCATCTCACAGCAAACAAGATGGAAGGTGTTGGTGGTATCCCACCACCTCTCGCCCAAAGCCGATACGGCCTGCAGATCGACCTTATCCTTCCGAAAAGTGCGAAAGAAGTCCCGTAACCCGACCCTCTTAATGATTTTTTGAACTAGCTTGTTTTTTCCCACATGGTCGAGGATGAGATGGCGAGCATTGGCCGCAGCATGATTTCGCTGCCTATCCTTCAAATCCTTTGTAGACATGTCAAAGAAAGTCAATGTTCACGCCAACTCAAGCCCGGCAAGACTAAACCCAGACTGCATATATCAAGACATGCATCATAGAGATGGGCCGACGGTCATGACGGTGGACCGCCCAGCACTGGCAGTGATCCCACATGACCGCTCGGCTCGGGCAGGCTTCACTACATAACCGTCGGCACCCGTTTGAACCCTTTCCTCTTTTCTTGCAGACACTGTGTCCCGAAATGGTCTTTCTTCCGAGATAAATCCCTATATGCATACTTTCTGAGTCCCAAATGACGAGATACATTACTTAAGTATGGGTAATCACTTGTGGGGCCCACTGTCTTTTTCTTAAAAATCGAGATTAGGGGCATGGTACCCCACTTTATCAAGCACAAGAGGTTCATATCAGGGGCCCGCTAAATCTTATCTCCGGAACCATAATGGGGGAGCTAAGGGCATCACACCCCACTTTCGGCTTGCATGTCTTAAGGGGCACGACACATCGCTCTTCTCTCGAAACTCAGTCAAACGATATAGGGGTATGGGATCCAGACAACCGTGGGGCAGCACCCTTTTCCAAACCAATAAGACCATGAGGTGACCAAAGAGATCAAACTAACCAGAGTGCAAGAGGGAACCAAGCCGTAAGGAAACATTTAACCCAAAACCCGAGAGTATTAGGCATCCAGTTTGGCAGGGACATGGGATCTAGACCTAGAAGAACCCGGGAGCGAGTGAACCGAGAGAGTAGCCAACCCTAAAGACAGGGACCAAGTCCTTGCAAACCGTGAAACAAACTTGAGGAAGCACATATGAGAGGAAGCCCAGAAAACCCAGCCGTGAGGAATCCAGAAATGAGGAAAACCTGAGAAAACCCTGAGGGATCCAGACCAAGAAGAATCACTAGAGTAAAGAAAACCAAGAGGGGAGCCGGCCCCAAAGCCAAGGGCCTAATCCTTGCAAACCCTGAGAGAACATATATGTGAGGAAGCCTAGAGAACCCAGTTGTGAGAAAACCAGATATGAGGGAGCCAGGAGAGAGAACCTTAAAAAGCATAGACGTGAGGAAGTCCAGTTAACCAGACCGTAAGGGATCTAGACATGAGAACAAACACAAAGTCAAGAGCACAGCCCTTGCAAAACTTGAGATGAGCAGACTTTGAGACATACGAATCGGAAGCCAGGGACCCAATTCCCACAAATCTTGAGATGAGGAAACCAGACACAAGCCGAGTACCTGATACTCGCAAACCCTGGGATGAGATGATTCCCCAAACCGAGATGTTGAGTGCACGGTTGGCAGAGATGAGATGATTCTTTTCCAACAACCCGATAGATGAGATGATTCTATCACCCTGGGATAAGATGATTCCCGAAGACCGTAGCCTGGGATGAGATGATTTCCAAACGAGACCTAGTTGACAAGGATGAGTTGATTCTTTGTCAACAACCAATAGCTAGGATGATTCTATCACCTCGGGATGAGATGATTTCTGAGAATATAGGATGAGATTATTCCCATAAACTGAGGGCCAGTCCCTCAAATCTTCGGGATGAGATGATACCCGAAGAGGAGCATGGGATGCTCTAACCCTTGGTACACACCACGCACATCTATCATTAAAATTTGGTTGTTCCTTTTGTCCTTAGTCTCTAAGGGCTCATCAACGAGGGGCATCTGTGAACACCCAAATTTGACCCACGATTTTTCTACTAAAATTGGATTCTAAACATACTTGGACTTAAGATTGATGAGATGATTTGATCTTAGGAATGAGACATGTCAAGGGTTTAACTTAGTAGAAATAATATATTTCATTAATTTGGACCTTTATATGTTTAGAACTAGGATTAATGGGATGATTTAATCTTAGGTTAAAATATATAATAAAGTTTATTTATGCTGACATATATTTTACTTCATTTACTAGGGCCTTTTATTTATTTTTGACCCAATTATATTGAGATGATTTATTTTTGGATTAAGGATGGGTCTAAGGGCCTAAAGTTAATGAAATAAGCATTCTCCAGAGTTTAATGAGCCCACTAACACATTTCTTGCAGGTTAATTTTAGCTCTGATTTTTGTAGAAGATCAGAGTTAAATTATTATTTAATTGGAAATGTTGTTTTTGGTATGATTCTGCTTAAAATGGGTGTTAATGTGTAATCATTTGATTATGTAATGATTTGGGGAAGTGATGATCAAGTAATTAAGTGATTCTGGGTCAGTTTAGAGGTTGATTATGCAGAAGGATCGAACCAGAGCTGAATTGGGGGGGTTGGGGCTTCGAAAAAGGAAAGAATGGGTGGCATGCGGGGTGACTGGCGGTCATCTCGTGATGACCGCCAGGTTCCGGCAGTCATGCATCCACGACCGCCAGGCCTGGGGGACATCCAACATATGACCGCTGGCCGTGGCGGTCATCCCCTTCCAGAAGCGCCCAAATCTCCAATTTTGTTTCTTTTTTCGACCCTACGCGGTTTTGGACCAGATTTTCGGGCATAATCTTCACCATTAAGCAGGTCCACGCCCCTAGGCTTCCCAGAACACTATAAATAGGACCCCTCATACACATTTCAAAGGACACACGATTTTTCACTTACACAGTCATAAGCTTTTATTGCTTAGAGAAACTCTACTTCTCCAAGTTTAGAAATATATTCTTAGGCAAAAATTCTGGAGAAATTTCGTGGGAGGCACCAGCAGTAGTCCAGCAAGGAGGAATCAAGAAGTGGATCAACCATTGAGATTAGAAGTGGCAAGAAGGTTGGTGTAGAACTCAACCCATTACAAGGAGCTAGAGGAGGGCTACAAGAGGTAATTCTAAATCCTTTTTTATTGATTCTTGCTGATCACATGATGATGCTTTTGATGATATAAGTGGCCAGTTAGTGCCATGTTTAGAACTACATGGCTTTGACCCCAATCACTCGGGTATGTAGGTAGTCTCGGTTTTACAACGGGATGCAAGCCAAATCTTCTTCTTCCCCCCTTTCTTTTGCTTTCCACATCTGCACACTTGCACAAGGCACACTTATTCTCTTCAATTGCACATGGTTTCGACCCAACATGGATGGGTGCCTAACACCTCCCATCCATGACGAACCCCCGATCCCATGTCTTTGGTTCGCCATGACCGGTTGCCTAAGGAGTCATTTTGAAGGTTTTTCCCAAGTTTTGTCCTTAATAAAATTTGGGTGGCGACTCCAATGACATGGGAATGACCCGATGAAGAAGGTGAAAAGAATAGGTGTGAAGGCTCAAATCAATTTTGAGTCGGGTTCTCACAGCTGACGACTCTGTTGGGGAAGTAGTGGGTTCAAGAGACCTTGTGCAATCGTCGAGTTTTGTGTGCCTTTTTACTTGTCATCATAAGTCCCTTGCATTCATGATGATTGATGTGAAGCCTTTACCGTAAGAGGGCGAGGGAATCCAAGTCCACCATATGCTTTCCTTAAGCGATGGCCGCTTGAGTGAACCCGTTTCCCGATGCTTAGCAATGATGGGGATTAACTGGCCTTGGACCTCACGCGATATCCATTATCACATGTGAGTAGATCAACCTATTCCCTAGCGGCAGTCTCTAAGCCCCCAACCAGCTGCATACCCTGAGCATCTCATGCATTATGAATCAATACGTGGTACTTGCATTTTATGTGATTGTTGTGAATTCAAGTATATGTAGATAGAGTGCCTTTCGATTTGAGAAAACTAGAAACCAAAAGAAAAGATTTGTATGCCGAGATAAGAGACCCACGGGTACCCAGAATCTTTATGCATACCCTTTGGATTCTAGGGCAACATGACTGAGATTGGGGCTGAAGAATTGGCTTTGAATAGGGTGACACATACCATGCTAAGGGATCCTGACAGGGCAGAACTATTGCAAACCCTGAAGAAGAAGAAGATGGTGTCCCTTGGAGGCGATGAAGGATAAGGTTCGAAGACGGGAGTCAAGAAGAATGGAGTGGTGGGTGACAACGATGACTCAGTGACGCAAAAGCCCAAGGATGACAAGGAGAGACTTAGGGTATTGGAGGAAATGGTGAAGAATATCAAGCTGAAGGAAGATGATTGGAACTTGGACCGTCTATCATTATTCCCCTGTTCTCGCTTGCGCGAGAAGTTCAAGATGCCTGATATAGAAAAATTCGATGGCACCGGGTGCCCAAGGACCCATTTGAAGATTTATGTAAGGATGAGAGTGGGCAACGAGCTAATGGCACAGTTGTTCCAAAGGACCTTGTCAGGCGCCGCCTTGAAGTGGTTTATGACCTTAGATGAATCAAAGATAAGTAAATGGGAGGATATCTGTGTTGCATTTATGGGACAATATAATTACAATATCGAGATAGATATGACCAAGAGGGATGTAGAGACAACGAAGCAAGAGGCCCAAGAGATGTTCTCAGCCTTTATCACGAGGTGGCATAACAAGGCATCAGTAATGGTGAATCGACCTCCGGAAGAGGGGCAAGTGCAAATGTTGATAAAAAACCTTCAGCCGTTGTATCATGATCGTATGATTAGCAATTATTATGCTAATTTCAAAGCTCTCATTGGGGCAGGGACACAGTTAGAGGACGCAATTGCTTTTGGCAAGATCAAAGTGGCAGTGGACATTACTACCGCTCGGCGCAACTTTGGCTCAGCACAAGGAAACAAGCCCGTTGAAGTAAATCATGTGACTACCCAGGCACCGGTGCAAATTGGGTCAAGATTTAACAAATTCACCCCTCTTCCTATGTCTTTGGGAAAGGTGTTCAAGAAATGTATGGAGGTGAACCTGTTGCAGCCTTTGGAGCCGAAATGTGGGTTTCCGATTAGAGGAGACCGGAATAAATTTTGTGAATTCCACCAAGCGGTCGGGCATGCCACGGATGATTGTTTTAGGCTCTGTCACGAGATCCAAGATCTAGTAGAACAAAATAAGATAGTCTTGCCCCCAAAAAGATGTAGAGATGAGAGAGGGCTGATAAGCAACAGTATTTGCTATGTTTGAAAGAAGTGCGGGGTTTGTTCATCGTCCTTTATGACTTCGTTTTGGTGTCGCGTGTTCACTTAATCAATAAAATGTGTCTTTTCTTTCTTATCCCGACGATTGGATTTCATTATTTAGAAAGTGACATAGTTTATGCTAGGGTGAACGGATTTTGCAAACATTTCAAGTTTGGCTTGCCGAACTTCCAAACGGATCAATTCAAAGTTAAGCCATTGAAACCCAGCTTATCAAAGCGGCTCCACACTAGATTCTAGGATCATGGTCACGGCCCTCAGAAAAGAAGCCTCATATTTTGAAAATAAAGTAGTGCTCGAAGCACAAACCCTTGGCTAATGTGGAGCAGCCACACCTAAAATCCCTGAACTAAGCACCAACCTTTAAACAGAACCTTCACCAAAGACTTGAGGGGGAGAAGCTTTCTTAAAATAGCCTGGTTTTGATCAATAGGGGAAAATAGTGAAAGGTGAGACATTTGGCCAGTCTTCACTCGAACTACGGGGACCTGATTTCTTAAACATTGCACAAAAAAAAAGGGAAATACCCTCTAGATCACCAATCCATGAAAAAATAGTCTAGATGATGGTGAATGTGTTCTCTAAAAAGAAAAAGAAGAACAGAAAACGAAAAAAGAGAAATAAAGCAAAACAAAACAAAATAAAGAGAGTGCCATGTTTTTAGGAATACGTAGGCAACCTAAAATAAAGGTGCAGTCAAGACAAAAATCCCCTCCCATTCCAAGTCGAACTTCCTTGATAAACCAAGCTTTGACACCCGTTCTACCAATGGTCCATCCGTTTAACCAAGAATTGATCTGTCACAAAATATTTGCAGTCACCTTAGTATGAATGAAATCATTGACTACTTTCTGACATGCATAGAGAGGGGCCTTGGTACATCAGAGAAGTGTGAAAGACAGAGGAGTAAACAAGGACCAGGCACATGGCGATCATTATCTAGGGGCTTAGCAGTAGCATGAATTGTGGTTTCCTCCACCTCCACAAGGCACGAGTAGAACGACATCATCTGCCCCCATGGCTTGAAATCATGTTTGCACATTTGAAAGATGCCTTTCCTTGGCTGGTATACTCTCTCACGAGAATCCTCACTCATCTTTGCCTTAGAATTATTCCAAAGAGTTTTGAAGGAGGTTCCTAGGTACCCCCAAGGTTTGTCTCATGGAATCCTAGACTCGGTAAAACCTGAAGAAAGGAAAGGAATACCCAAATCCAATTTCGTAAAAGAAAAGAAAAGAGGGAGGGAGAGAGAGAGAGAGAAAGAAACCCTTTTTTGACAACCGAGAGGCACTCATATATACATTGCTTGGATTTATGATATTTTGCATGTAGGCCCCACAGGGCCCAAAATTGATATGTTATTGTTATGGGCTTTCTTGTGAAGATGTAAGGCCCAGTTTTTTATAAAGTTGATGTGTGTTGTTTTGGGCATTCAAGGAGATGTAAGCCCCAAATTTTGTTGATGAGTTTGGGCATTCTCAAAAAAAACGAGTTGTAAGGTCCAACCTTTTTTGTGAAATGATACTAGGGGCATGCAACCCTATGATTTGAATTGTGTGATTTCGGGGCGTGCAACCCCATTAGAGTTAATGTCTGATCCTAAGGGCATAACTGCTTATGTTTTCTGGAATGAATGCACAAAGGGCATAAATGTCCTAATTTTTGAAAGTTGAACAAAGGGCATAGCTGCCTGGATTTTTGAACATGAGGGGCATGGCTGCCCTAATTTTCTGATGTTGAGAAAGGGCATAGCTGCCTGCATTTTCGAAGTCGATTACGCCATGGGCATAGCTGCCCCGATTTTTCTAATTTAAGTTTACCAGGGGCATAGCTGCCCGAATTTTTCGAGACATGTGAGGGGCATAAATGCCCGAATTTTTCGAGTTGATTTTAAACCAAGGGCATATCTGTCCAAGTTTTGAAATGAAAGGGCATAGCTGCCCAAGTTCTGTTAGTGTAATGCCCAAAAGCCAATCATTGGATGATTGTATAGTCATGTATTTTGATTAAGGTTTTATTCCAATAAATATGTTTATCTATGATAAATGCTTGCACATATTTATAACCTAAGAATATCTTATATTCTTGAAATGTCCCTAGTCGATTATTATTATGGATGAGTTGTAATAATAAATTAAGACTAGCGTATGTTGAGAAGCATATGAGATATGAGTTCTACATACGGGTACAAGTTAGAGAACTTGTAGACTGGACTGACCCGACATAAGAACACTGCATGGACTCATGTTGTCATTAGTGATTCTTATATGTACTATCCTTAGACCTGAGATCATCAAGGTTCCCAACACGTGAGTCATATGCTTTGATATTACTCTTGGTCATTCGTAATTGAGTGGACCTAAGAGTAATTATTGGGTATATGATATAATGTGTAGTGGGTTTTGTATGATCAAGATGGAATTCGTCCAATCCATTTAACGGGTATATTATTAGTTGGGCCCCTTGATAGAGTTGAACTGTAAATGCATGGCCATGGTCGGATTAAGTGATATGGTGATATCATTTGTATCTGTTTTACACAGTTATCTCAGGGATCAAGAAACCTTAGATTAAACATATAGGAGAATGACATATTCCATGTCTCGTGTTTGATCTTGATATAATGGGGCGAAAGGATAATGACATTTTCCGAGGCATAATGAATCAGTACTGATCTTGTCGTTTGGGTAGCAATGATTTGGTTCAATAATTGACAGATTTTTGAACCAAAATTATTGCCCAAGATGATGTGTAATCCAATATATATGCTGATATATATGATAATGCATTATTGGAGACATGATAATGGTGGAAACATAATCATGAAAGTTAATGGATGATTATGTTGGCCATTATCTAATTAACTATGCATTATGTGTTCTATGTGTTTGTTGGAGTGTATAATCAGATTATGCACATTCATTTTCAGACTAAGAAAACACATACTTCATTTGAGAGAAAACACATCAAACACTCTCTAGTCTTTAGCTCTCGGAATTTCTGCAGCTAGCACTGCGGTTTTGGAGTGCTCGGGTTTGGGATCCTGTGACGGTTGCTAGCAGTAATCAACGGTTTGTGTGGATACCATAGAGGAGTCAGATTTCTGTCCAGTTCTTGCTGATTCGGCTCTATTGTTGAGTGAAAAAAATCAATCAAATTCAGGTACGAAATTCTTGTTATTCGGTTTACCTCATTTCACATGGATCCTCCATTAGTTCTGGGTTTTTCTGCTGTGCATATTGTCTCTTGTTTGCATACCCAGTTACTTACAGTGGTAGCGGAGCCCCTTATGAAACAATAAACCGAATAAGTTGTTTATATGTATATGATATGCTATATGTGATGTAGCTTGATCATAATTGTATAAGCAACATAACTTGATCATAGTTTATTATGCATCTGTTGAATGTATGTTTAAACTAGATCATTTTGATTTTGATATATGTGATATGCTAAAGTCGGTTCTATCAAAGGTGTTTGATAGCAAGTACTTGATTGGCATATGATAACAATCAAGGTGTATTTTCGGTAGAAATTCGAATGAGTTCGACAAGGATAAATCGATTGTCGGTTTTCATATAGAATAATTGTCGTTCTAGGAATTTAAGGCCAAAACATCGATGTTGTTAGACAAACATCGATGTTTTCATGAAGATTGGCCTTGGCCGAATCTTCTAAACATCGATGTTGTCAGACCAACATCGATGTTCACATGAAGATTGGCCTTGGTAGAATCTTCTAAACATCGATATTGTCAGACCAACATCGATGTTCACATGAAGTTTGGCCTTTGGCTGAAACACCAAAACATCGATGTTGTCTGGTAAACATCAATGTTCTATTCTGCTGATTGTCGACCGAAGGGTCAAAACATCGATGTTTAAGTGTAAATATCGATGTTCTGAGGATTTTCCAACCTCAAACATCGATGTTTGAGATTAAAACATCGATGTTGGGAGGATTCTGCCAATTTGGCAGAATGCCTCAAACATCGATGTTACAGTTGAAACATCGATGTTGGCTTAAGTAAAACATCGATGTTGGTTGGTAAACCCGCAGCCTGGCAAGGGCACTGCCCCTTGACCCCGCCCGCTAACCAGCTAGCGGGACCGCCGTGCTACCTCTGCGTAGCGGCTTATATTGCATATGATGCATAGTTATTGTATATGCGATATATAATTTGTGAATTACATGCATGTTATGTATGAATATAACTTGTTGTTGTAAATATTAAGTTCCTCATGTGTTGTCTTCCATTGATAAGCACTCATCTATGCTTAGATCAATACTTGGTAGGTTTGCCAAAGCAAAGTACCAATGTTTATCCTAGCAAGGTGCGATGGGATAATTGTAATATCCAAATTGCTTGTCATGGGTTGAACTTAACTAAGTCATCTCAATAGGATTGGGGACTTAGAGGCAAAGAGTTGAGATAAGTCTATTAGATAGACAAGAACAAGAGTTGTTCACTCAACTATCCAAGAGTTACATGAGATGTAATTGACAAAGAGTTGTCTACCTAAATAACTATGATATAAGCGATTAGCCAAAGCTAACTTATCTTGTAGTGAAATATGGATCTTGGCCCACTTATTATCATCTTGATTCATATAATGGGAGTATCATTTAATAAAATTCCTTGTTAAATGATTTTATACATGACTCTAATTTTGTGTGAATAGATTCTTGTAGAATTATCATGGCACAAAACACAAGTACTATGTCACTGCGATCAATCCTTGAGAAGGAAAAACTGAATGGGAATAATTTCCTTAAGTGGCATCACAATTTGAGGATAGTCCTCAAGCAAGAAAAGAAATTGTATGTCCTTGAAGGGCCTGTTCCTGATGAACCGGCACCTAATGCTCCTAGGGCGGAAAGAGATGCTTACTAGAAGCATGTTAATGAAGCAATGGATGCTGCTTACCTTATGCTTATCACCATGGACTCTGAGGTTCAGAAGCAACATGAGAACTTGGGTGCTTTCGATATGATCGAACACCTGAAAATGCTCTTTGAAGAGCAAGCTAGGCATGAGAGGTATGAGACCTCAAAGGCATTATTCCAATGCAAGATGGCTAAGTCATCACCTATTAGACCTCATGTGCTCAAGATGATTGGATACATTGAGAGCCTTGAAGGCCTAGGTTTTCCTTTGCAAAGAGAGTTGGCCGTTGATCTAGTCCTGCAATCGTTGCCGGATAGTTACAGCCACTTTGTCATGAATTTCAACATGAATCATCTTGACAAATCTTTGTCTAAGTTGCTTAACATGTTGGGAATAGTTGAGCAACAGATGAAGGCAAATAAATCCAATAACATTTTGATAGTTGGAAATGGCAAAGGAAAGGGTAAAGTCAAGTTTAGTTTAACAAGAAGAAGAAATGTGCCAAAAAGTTTGGTTCATGTGCATCTTCTTGTTCAAATGTACTGAAACCCAAAGGTGGTATTGCAAAGGAAGGACAATGTTTCCATTGCAAGAAATCTGGCCATTGGAAGCCTAAATACCCTATTTACCTTGAGGAGGTGAAGAAACAGAAGGGAAGTAAGACTTCCACTTCAGGTATTCTTGTTATAGAAGCTAATATATCTATCTCTGCATCATGGGTATTAGATACCGGATGTGGTTCTCACATTTGTGTAAATGTGCAGGATCTGAGAAAAAGTAGAAGATTAGCAAAGGGTAAAGTGGACCTGCGTGTTGGAAATGGAGCAAGAGTTGCTGCATAAGCCGTAGGGACTTATTCTCTGTCTTTACCGGGTGATTTGGTTTTGGAACTTGATGATTACTATTATGTACTTACTATAAGCAGGAATTTGATTTCTGTTTTTTGTCTGGACAAGAAGGATTTTCATTTGTAATAAAGAACAATTGTTGTTCTATTTATTTGAATGGTATTTATTATGGTGGTTCATATTTAAGCAATAGTTTGTACGTTCTAAACCGAGAAACTCCAATCTATAACATTGATTCGAAGAAGGTTAAATTAAACGATTGAGACTCGTATTTCTAAACTCCATAAGGATGGGCTTTTAGACTCATTTGATTTTGAATCATATGAGACATGTGAGTCATGTTTATTGGGCAAAATGACGAAAGCTCCTTTTGCTGGAAAAGGAGAAAGAGCTTCAGACTTGTTAGGCCTTATACATTTTGACGTATGTGCACCTATGTCAACACAAGCTAGAGGTGGATTTCAATACTTCATTACATTTACTGATGATTATAGTAGATATGGCTATGTGTATCTTATGAAGCACAAGTCGGAATCCTTTGAAAAGTTCAAAGAATTCAAGAATGAAGTACAGAATCAACTTGGCAAGAGTATTAAAATGCTTCGATCTGATCGAGGAGGTGAATACTTAGACCGAGAATTTCTTGATCATCTAAAGGAATGTGGTATAGTATCACAACTTACTCCACCAGGAACACCTCAATGGAATGGTGTATCTGAAAGGAGAAATAGAACTCTGTTAGACATGGTTCATTCTATGATGATTCAAGCTAACCTTCCTCTTTCTTTTTGGGGACATGCTTTATTGACTATTGCCTTTACACTTAACCGTGTTCTATCTAAATCGGTTGAAAAGACACCATATGAGATGTGGACTGGGAAACGCCCAAGTTTGTCTTTTATGAAGATTTGGGGTTGTGAGGCTTACATAAGACGTCAAGCATCAGACAAACTTGGCCCTAACTCTGACAAGTGCCTTTTTGTTGGATATCCTAAAGAAACTAAAGGATATTATTTCTATAATCCCACAGAGCAAAAGTGTTTGTTGCTCGTACTGCTATTTTTCTAGAAAGAGAATTCATTTCTAAAGAGATCAGTGGGAGAAAACTAGAACTCGAAGAAGTTCAAGCACAACAAGAAGCTATGGATACAGAGATGGAACAAGGATAGGAACCACAAGATGTTGTGGGTGAAAGTCCTGTGCCTGCAACATATGGACCATGTAGGTCTGGTAGGACTCGATATGAGCCAGAGAGATATGGATTTCTTTTAACTCATACCGGAGACTTGATGCTCATGGATGATGATGAGCCCACTTCCTATCAGCAGGCTATTACGGGTCCAGACTCTAAGAAGTGGCTAGAGGCCATGAATTCAGAGATGGAATCCATGTACGAAAACAAGGTTTGGACCTTGGTTGATCCACTTGAAGGGGTAAAACCCATTGGGTACAAATGGGTCTTTAAGAAAAAGACCGACATGGACGGTAATGTGGTTACCTTTAAAGGGCGATTGGTTGCAAAATGTTTCAAACAAGTTCATGGTATTGACTATGATGAAACTTTTTCGCCAGTTGCCATGGTTAAATCCATCCAGATTCTATTGGCTATAGCTGCATACCATGATTATGAAGTATGGCTGATGGATGTCAAAATCGCTTTCCTTAATGGAAATCTTTTAAGGGATGTGTACATGACACAACCTGAAGGTTTTGTCACTCCAGAGAATGCTAATAAGGTATGCAAATTGCAAAGATCCATTTATAGATTGAAGTAAGCTTTTAGGAGTTGGAATCTTCGTTTTGATGAAGTAATCAAACAGTTTGGTTTTATTAAAAATGAAGATGAGCCATGTGTTTACAAGAAGGTTAGTGGTAGCACTATTGTTTTCTTATTATTGTATGTTGATGACATTCTACTCATTGGGAATGATATTCCAACACTACAGTCTGTGAAGACTTGGTTAGGAGAGAATTTTTCAATGAAGAACTTAGGTGAAACTGCCTACGTGCTAGGTATAAAGATCTATAGAGATAGATCCAAAAGGCCTCTTGGGCTAAGTCAAAGTACATACATTGAGAAGATGCTTAAAAGGTTTAGCATGCAAGATTCCAAGAAAGGCTTCTTGCCCATTTCACACGGCATAATTCTCTCAAAGAATCAATGTCCTAGTACATCTAAGGAGAGAGAGCAAATGAGTAAGATCCCTTATGCATCAGCAATAGGATCTATCATGTATTCCATGCTATGTACTCGACCAGATGTCGCATATGCATTAAGTGTCACAAGCAGATATCAATCTGATCTCGATGAAGGTCACTGGACAGCGGTTAAGAACATCCTTAAGTACTTGAAAAGAACTAAGGATGCATTTCTTATATACGGAAGCGTTGATGGGCTTGTTGTAAAGGGTTACACAGATGCTAGCTTCCAAACTGACAGGGATGACTTTAGATTAGAGTCAGCGTATGTGTTTTGTCTTAGAGGCAATGTGAGGCTTTGCAAAGTTCTTTTTGAGAACAATGTAGCAGATCCTTTTGACTAAGCCGCTCACACAGCTAAAGCACGATGGTCATGCTAGATCCATTGGTATTGGATACATGGATGATTGGCTTAAGTGCAAGTGGGAGATTGTTAGTGTAATGCCCAAAAGCCAATCATTGGAAAATTATATAGTCATGTATTTTGATTAAGGTTTTATTCCAATAAATATGTTTTTCTAATAAATGCTTGCACATATTTATAACCTAAGAATATCTTATGTTCTTGAAATGTCCCTAGTCGATTATTATTATGGATGGGTTGTAATAATAAATTAAGACTAGCGTATGTTGAGAATCATATGAGATATGAGTTCTACATACGGGTACAAGTTAGAGAACTTGTGGACTGGACTGACCCGACATAAGAACACTGCATGGACTCATGTTGTCATTAGTGATTCTTAGATGTACTATCCTTAGACCTGAGATCATCAAGGTTCCCAACACGTGAGTCATATACTTTGATATTACTCTTGGTCATTCGTAATTGAGTGGACCTAAGAGTAATTATTGGGTATATGATATAATGTGTAGTGGGTTTTGTATGATCAAGATGGAATTCGTCCAATCCATTTAACAGGTATATTATCAGTTGGGCCCCTTGATAGAGTTGAACTGTAAATGCATGGCCATGCTCGGATTAAGTGATATGGTGATATCATTTGTATCTGTTTTACATAGTTATCTCAGGGATCAAGAAACCTTAGATTAAACATATACGAGAATGACATATTCCATGTCTCGTGTTTGATCTTGATATAATAAGACGAAAGGATAATGACATTTTTCGAGGCATAATGAATCAGTACTGATCTTGTCGTTTGGGTAGCAATGATGTGTTGCTAGACACCGCTCATTGTTTATAATTGTAAATGAGAGTTTACAATTATTGCCAAACATCATAAGTGCCTACAGGGTCACACACTTAGAATTGTTGATTTAGCTAGTTGTTAGACCATGGTTGGACCATGGTTCGACCAGGGTATTGAGCTAGTGGTTGGACCATGGTTCAACCGGGTCGTTTGGGTTGATTTGGTTCATTAATTGCCAGATTTTTGAACCAGAATTATTGCCCAAGATGATGTGTAATCCAATATATATACTGATATATATGATAATGCATTAGTGGAGACATGATATTGGTGGAAACATAATCATGAAAGTTAATGATGCGTGCTATCCGCAACTGGTTCCTGCAAGTGCACAGGGTTGTTGTAGTACTTTATCAAGGTCGTATTCACAGGGACTAGGTTGAATCTATTACCCTTAAATAGAAAAATTAGGCTTCGGAAAACAATCAAAGAGAAATTGATTTTTGGGTGAATAGCAATTGAAATGTAAATTTAAGCAGTAAGGTAAATGTAACAGCAGATTTAATGAGGAAGAGATCAGATTTGGTGGATTCTCAAACATTCGGGGTTCACATGTCCTGTTTTATGCATTTAAATTGCTCGACAGCCTCATCACAAGCTGAGCTTGTAGGTGAGGTTCTGACTAATGAGATGTCTTGAAGGGGCTCCCAACCTAAAGTAGTATCAACGGCTTTCGATCTTATTAATAGTTCCCTAAGCTTCCATCTACCCCCTGTCACTAGAGTAAACGTCTATTTAAAGATGAAGTTTAATGTTGGTGCTAATACCCACAGTCTCTCCCTATCTTCTTTCGAATGGCTAAGGAGTGAAAGCTGACTATTGTTGGTCTAGCACACCTGGCTTCTCCTTTCGGTCCTTCACCAGGCTGCTGCTAAATTAATAGGATTTCTGCCCAATAGTCAATCAAGAATCAAATTAGGAATTGCGTTATTTTTTTACTATACTATCACAGACCGAGGCTGTACTAGACACAGACTGATGCTGTGCTGTATACAGGCCGAGGCTGATGACAGCAAAAGAGCCAATTAATAAGATCGGTTCTTGCAGGCGCTCTCAACCTATACTGCACCCATTTGTTTTCGCTCATAGGTGCCTCCCATGGTTGTCACTCTCCTAATTCTTTCGCATCGGTCAAACTTAGGGGACTAAGATTGGTGTTGAGGCTAATTCCTCAATTAATTTCTAACTCTGTCACAAGCTAGAAGCTAAGGGTTGGTTGCTGTTGTTCTAGTAACTATGGTTTCTCCTTTCAGTCCTTCACCTAGCTACCTGTAATCATGCATGGGTTTGATCAAGACACAGACATGGTGCAAGTTTGCAACAACCAAACAAAAAATACTGGTTAAAAACATAAAAGCGAGCAATTCATTGCATTAATTCAGAGACATGTTCACCCCTTCAACCTAAGAAGGGGTTGTTTAGTTCATATTCAAAAATACAAAACAGATGGGTGTAAGTAATAGCATAAGGTTTGGAACAATCTAGAGGCTAGGGACAACACGATTTCAGCCCAGAGAAGGGTGCAGAATCGTGTTTCCCTTAAACCCGTGGTGTTCTGGGTTCAGCCCTTGTTCCAGAACTTCTGCAGGTGTCTTTGTCGATGGGTGCTCGATGATCCGGGTATGCCCGATGATGCCTTACCGTTTACCCCCTTCTCTTTTGTAGGTGCAACTCCTTTGTTCTTCTTCCTCCCAACTTGCTGGAAAGCATGGGCATTTGGGCAAAAAGGCTCGTCAGTCCTCCAGCATGTGTGTGTCAGAATAGGCATGACGGGCAGCAAGTTGATTGGTGGATTGTGAGTTTCAAGGTACCCTTTGTAGAGGATAATTGTTCTTTAAGGTGGATTCCCTCTGAGTAGCATGTGCCTATTCCTTTTTCCTTGGGAAGTGCTCTGGGAACGTCAGGAGAATGTTTGTTCATGTTGGTGGAGCAGGTGGTGCATGTGGTGTAATTTTATATTCCTCCTGCAATTTCTGGGTTTTGCAGGATGCACAGGCTGATGCTGTTGATATACAGGCTGAGCCTGTGTGCGGTCGAATTGTGGCTCTCATTCGATTTCTCCTCCAGTTGATTTCAGCCTCTTCTGTAGATGATGAAAAGTCATAAGTTCTCCTTGGATAGAGGTGAGGATTGTAGGTTTCAGTGGGGATCTTGGGAATTGAAGATGGCCTGCGGTCTTCAAGTGAAAATGCAGTGGACAACAGCCTCAGGGACAGGCTCAAAGGTTCTGCAACAGGCTCATGCTGTGACAGAGGCTGTTCCTTCAAATTCTTTAATGAAATCTTCTTAAATTGGTCGAAATGCACCTGAAATTACTAATCATGCAGTAAAGGGTGGGATTATAGGAAATATGATGGAATTATGCATAGGAGGCATATAATCGTGACAGAATGGGCACATATTATGCCTACAATCATGCCTAAAACTATGCATATTGCGTGTGCATCAAAATACCCCACATTGAAGATTTTGCTTGTCCTCAAGCAAACAGGAAAGAAAAGAAGGCATGATTTAAAAGGAAGCAAGGGCAATTCCAATGCATCCAATTTTCACCAGGCTTCTCCCTTGTGAGGCCCCAATTTAGGAACCTCCCTTATTTCCTTTTAGAACTGCGTTAACTCCAATCAATTTCCTTGTCAATGGTTTCTGTCCTAAAAATCACAGGAATAATCTTGCAACTAACCTCCAATCATCTGCCGTCAAAGGGATCCTGCCAAAATTACTTTTTCAAAAAATGAAAACATTACCTCATATGCAGACTCATTATCCCGTATCTCCACTAATGTGCAACAGTGATCAAGCAAGGATCTCCAGGACTTTTCTGTGTTGTACCGAGGTTAGGGTGATGATTGTCAATGAAAGGTGGATGGACTGAGCAAGAGTTGGTGGCCTGTGAACTTGAAACCTCCGGTTTAGTTTGTGAACAGTTTGAGGCTGTATAGGGCCTGTTTGATTCCGTGTCCCTTGAGTTTTCATGTTACCCAAAAGCTCAATGTACCCTCTTGTTTAGAGATGGAGTCTGATTCACAAAATGTTTCTTTTCTCCTCATTTCTCTTTCCCATGTTTTGACTTTCTTTCTCGGCTGCTTTATTTTGTTCTTTTCTTTTTCTCTCTCTCTTTTTTTTTTTTG
Organism: Turnera subulata; assembly: GCA_028386065.3. Taxonomy (NCBI): domain Eukaryota; kingdom Viridiplantae; phylum Streptophyta; class Magnoliopsida; order Malpighiales; family Passifloraceae; genus Turnera; species Turnera subulata. The sequence continues at coordinate 40,377 of JAKUCV010002392.1, forward strand.
GTATATTGCTGGGAAGAGGGTAATACAAGATATAAGGGAACATTTTGGGTGTGTATTTGTTAAGTGCAAACAGTCTCAGATGCTTGGTAGGATTGAATCTCGTTCACAGACTCATCAACAGGGTGAGGCTGTTAAAGGAATGATGGCCCCTGTTTCGGCTTCAAGTGGTTGGGGTGAGGTGAACAGGGTGAAGGAATAAATTAGGGCCATCCTAGTTGGCTCAAATGGGGTTGCAATGGACTGATGAGTGTGGTATGGATTTATATGGTCTGTTTGGTATGCGAAAGATGGCCTAGATCGTTTCTTTACTTGAAGAACTCTTGCTTGAATTTCGCCTTGACAGAGATAAGGGTTTGTTCTGAGGTAGACAGGCTGAGCCTGTGTCGTGTAGAGAACTATTTAGCAAGATCCTTCTTATCTGACGGATTCATGGAATGAAATTGTTTTATTATACCTGTTCTTCTTGTTTTGAAAATAAAGACAAGTCCCGAGATTAAAAAATCAGCAGAATTAAATGAAAAAAGAAATGAAGCATAAATATAAAGACAGGCTCACACTGTGGAAAACCAAAATGAAAAAAATAAAATAGCATTGAAATTGCATTGATCACTAAAAAATACACAAGGCATAAAATTGCACCCTAAAATACCCCAAACTGAAAATTTGCAGTGTCCTCACTACAAGAACTAAACAGAAAATGGGTGCAATGCCATAACAAATCCAAGCAACAGAAAAAACACATAATCGAAAATGAAAAGACAAAAGTTCTAGTAATGAACACATAAACACCCCAAACTGAAAGTTCTATCCTATGTGGTGGGGGTTAGAGTGGTGGTGAAAGTTCGTCACAGGCTCAGTCTGTGTTGAGTCTGTGCAAGCACTAAAAGTCCTTTTTGCAAAGAAATGATTAAGACTTAAAATAAAAAAGGGTATAGAAGGACTTCTCTGACAGATCTCTGACTCGGTGACTTCCTTTTCCATCAAATTGCAGCACCTGTTAAGTTAAAACAAAAAGAAACACACAAGACAAGAACAAAGCAACCAAATGAAAACCAATGAAAGGCAAAGGAAAGCAAAAATTACCGCACTTGGTGTGACCCAAGTGCATGCTTCTTTAATGTCTTTTAGCTGGACCCTTCCCAATAGGTCAGTTGGGTGGTTGATCATGGAGAAGCTGTCTCCTGAAAATTATTAGTTTTCATGTGATACAGCTTCAGCCTGTACCCATTAACCTTGAATGGTTGTGTCTGCTCATTGTAAATTTCAACAGCCCCATGCGGGTAATAGCATGACACTGTAAAAGGGCCAAACCATCTTGATCGAAGTTTTCCAGGGAAAAGCTGCAAGCAGGAGTTATAGAGGAGGACTTGATCTCCTTCCTTGAATTTCCGAGGCTGTATCCTGCTGTCATGCCACTTCTTTGTTCTATCCCTGTACAGTTTTGCATTTTCGTATACATACAGCCTCAGCTCGTCCAGCTCATTCAGTTGCAACAGCCTCTGTTCTCCTACAGCCTTTGTGTCAAAGTTCAGGGCCTTAATAGCCCAATATGCTTTATGCTCAAGCTCCACAGGTAGATGACAGGCTTTTCTAAATACAAGGCAGTACAGGGTGGTGCCTATGGGTGCCTTATAGGCTGTGCGGTATGCCCACAGAGCGTCATTGAGTTTTGCTGCTCAGTCTTTGCGTGATGGTCCTACTGTCTTCTCTAGTATCTGTTTAATTTCTCTGTTGGTCACCTCCACTTGGCCACTTGTTTGAGGATGGTAGGGAGTGGCCACCTTGTGTCTGATTTCATATTTTCTTAGGAGGGCTTCAAACTGGCGGTTGCAAAAATGAATTCCTCCATCACTAATTATTGCTCTCGGGGTGCCAAAACGAGTGAAGATGTGCTTCTTCAGAAACCTTGTTACTGTCTTGGCATCACTGGTTGGGGAGGCAATGGCCTCCACCCATTTAGAAACATAGTCGACAGCTACCAAGACAAAATTTTTCCCATATGAGCTCGGGAATGGTCCCATGAATTCTATTCCCCAAACATCGAATAGCTCTACTTCCAAAATTGCTTGTTGCGGCATCTCTTGTCTTCTTGAGATGTTCCCTGTGTGCTGGCATTCCTTGCATGCTACAACCTAGTTACGCGCATCTTTGAATAGAGTAGGCCAATATAGACCAGTTTCAAGGACCTTGGAGGCTGTTCTAGTTGTGCCATGATGTCCTCCATATTATGCGTTGTGGCAACTGTGCAGGACCTGTGCTACTTCTTCTTCAGGAATACATCTTCGAATAATTTCATCTCCACACCTTCTAAACACCAAAGGCTCATCCCAGAGGTAGTTCTTCATATCAGAGAAGAACTTCTTCTACTGTGAATAGCTGAGGTCTGGTGGAAGAGCTCCACAGGCTAAAAATTAACAATTTCTGCGTACCACGGCATGAGCCTGTGAGTGACACTGTGAATGGTTAAGAAGAGGCTGTCATCTGGAAGATTATCATCGATTGGCATGAATTCCTTTGGCATGTACTCCAGAGGCAATCTGGATAGGTGGTCGGCAACTACATTCTCTGTGTCCTTCTTGTCTCGAATCTCCAGGTCAAATTCTTGAAGTTGAAGGATCCACCTTAAAAGCCTCGGCTTGGTCTCCTTTTTTGTCAATAGGTACTTCAAGGCGGAATGATCAGTGTGTATGATGACCTTGGATCCGAGCAAGTAGGCTCGAAACTTCCTAGTGGCAAAGACCACTGCCAAGAGTTCTTTTCAGTTGTGGTGTAGTTGATCTGTGCTTCGTCTAGAGTACGGCTTGCATAGTAGATTGCATGGAGTTTGTTGTCCTTCCTCTGTCCCAGCACAGCCCCTACTGCATGGTCACTTGCATCACACATGATCTCAAAGGGTTGACTCCAGTCCGAGGGTTGAATGATTGGGGCTGTGGTCAATGCGGTTTTTATCTTATGAAAAGCATCTAAACAAGATTCATCAAATACAAACTCGGCGTCCTTACTAAGGAGATTCGTCAAAGGTTTTGCAATTTTTGAGAAATCCTTCATGAATCGCTTATAAAAACCTGCATGGCCAAGAAAAGCTCGAATTGCCTTAAAAGAATTAGGCGGTGGGAGTTTTTCAATAATGTCAATTTTAGCTTGGTCTACCTCAATTCCTTGGCCGAAAATCTTATATCCGAGGACGATACCTTCTGTTACCATGAAATGGCATTTTTCCCAATTGAGCACCAAGTTAGCAGCCTCACACCGTTCCAGCACTGTTTCAAGGTTAGCCAAACAAATGTCGAAAGAAGTGCCATAAATAGAAAAATTATCCACAAATACCTCCATTATATGCTCGATCAGGTCATGGAAGATGGCCATCATGCAGCGCTGAAAAGTGGCAGGGGCATTGCACAAGCCGAATGGCATGCGCCTATATGCAAATGTACCATAGGGGCATGTAAATGTTGTTTTCTCCTGATCACTTGGATGGATTGGAATCTGGAAAAACTCAGAATATCCATCCAAGTAGCAAAAATGTGTATGCTTGGCAAGTCTTTCTAACATTTGATCAAAGAAGGGTAGAGGGAAATGATCTTTTCTAGTGGCCTTATTGAGTTTTTGGTATTCTATGCACATTCTCCAACCAGTGACAGTCCTAGTTGGTATAAGTTCCTCTTTTTCATTTTTCACTACTGTCATACCTCCCTTCTTAGGAACTACATACACTGCACTAACCCAAGGGCTATTCGAAATTTGTTATATGATCCCTACATCAAGTAATTTTAAGATTTCCTTTTTAACCACTTCCTTCATATTTTCATTTAATCTCCTCTGTGGTTCTATTATAGGTTTGCTTCCTTCTTCTAAAAGAATGCGATGCATGCAAAGATTAGGATTTATACCTGTCAGGTCATCTATCGAGTATCCTACTGCCTTTCGGTGCTTGATCACAACAGTGCGCACTTTTTCTTCTTCCTCTCTTGAAAGGTCAGCTCCAATGATTATAGGAAATGAGGAAGTTTCAGGGTTCAAGTTGATATACTTGAGCTGTGGTGGTAGAGGTTTCATTTCTACTTTTGGTGCGTCAGATTCTGGTTCTGGATTGCAGACAGATTCTGTAACAGACTCAGTAACAGAGTTAGTCTGTTTCGACACAGGCTCAGCCTGTTGCTCCACAGCATGAGCCTGTTCGTTGGTTTCCGGCACAGCTTCTCTTGCCAGAAATTTTGCCACCTATTCTAGGGCTGTCTCATCTCCTTCTATGAGTCCATTGACTAAGCATCCTAGCAATTCGTCTTCGTGTGTCTCCATTAGTTGGGACGCCTTGACAAGTGCATAAACAGGGTCGGGTACAACATCTACCATGTAGCACTGTCCTGCTCCAAACTCATTCCTCTGCGCCTTCTGGACGTTGAACTCAACAGTGTCTTCTCCTAACTGCAGCGTTAGTGTCCCATTTGCACAATCGATCATGGCTCCGACCGTAGGTAGGAAAGGGCGCCCCAGAATGATGGGTGTCTTCTCATCTTCAGTCATGTTCATTACTACAAAATCTACCGGTATATAAAAATTGCCAACCTTGACTGGCACATCCTCCAACACTCCTACAGGATAGACAAGTGAGCGGTCTGCTAGCTGGATTGTCATCCTGGTCAGTTTGATGTCTCCAAGGTTTAAATTTTGTGTGATGGAGAGTGGCAACAGGCTGACACTGGCCCCTAAGTCGCATAAGGCTCCCTCAATCTTTTTGTCCCCGATGTTTAGAGGGATTGTGAAGCTTCCTGGATCTGAGCATTTTCTGGGTGGTTGGTGCTGAATGAGGGCACTCCCTTGGGCTGTCATGGCTACTGTCTCGATGTCGTCAATTGTTCTTTTCTTGGTCAATATGTCCTTGAGGAACTTAGCATATGACGGCATCTGTGTAACCACATCACTAAAGGGAACATTAACATAAAGCTTACTCAGCATTTCCTTAAACTTACTGAACTGTTTCTCCAGTTTGGATTTGAGGTATACTTCTGGATATGAGAGGGGAGGTTGATAGGGTCGGACAGTCTGGGGCTGTTTCTTAGCTTTCTTTGTGCCAACAGCCTCAACCACAGGCTCAGCCTGTGTTTATACAGTTTGTCGTGGGTTGGATGTTGATGCTGTCTGGTCCACAGCATCAGGCTGTCTTGGTACTATTCCTCGTAGTTCCTTCCCACTGCGAAGTGTTACAGCCTTGCAATGCTCATTCCTTGGATTCTCTATTGGTTTTCCTGGAAGGGCTCCTTGTTGATTGGTAGACATCGATGCTTGCTGAGCAATTTGATTCTCGAAGATTCTGTTGTGGGATTTGATCTGACTGATTTCTTCGCTCATTTTGTTTTGGTTCTCCAAGATGGACAGCATGCTCATCATGTCGGGATTGTTGCCTTGTTGTCCTCCTTGGTTCTGTCTTTGGTACTGGGGCTGTGCACCCTGATTCTGTCGCTGGAATTGGGGCTATGGTGGACTTCTTTCCTCGTTTGGTGTCCTCCAAGAGAAATTTGGGTGATTTCTCCAGGACGGATTGTAAGTGTTTCTATACTGGCCTTGCCTCTGTTGGATGTAGTTGGCTTGTTCGGAATCACATTCGGTGAAGAGGGGGCAACTGGATGTCCTGTGAGGTCCCCCACATCCTCCACAGTCTGAGACTATGGATGTGGCTGCTTTGACGTGAGCAGCCCCTAATTTCTCCCTGAGGGCTTCTATTTCTGCCTCTAGCTTTGTTACCCTGTCTACTCCAATTATTCCTGAGGCTTTGACTCCCCTGATGTGGGTTTTTCTTTTGGACAGAGCTTCAAGGATGGTCACTCCATCATTGTAGTCCTTGTCCAGAAATGACCCATTAGCCATTTTGTCCAAAGTGTTCTGGTCTTCATCACTTAGGCCGCAATAAAATTGTTCAAGTTGCACGGCCTCATCAATTCTGTGGTTTGGGCATCTTCTTAGTATTCCCTTGAAGGGCTCCCAAGCATCGCGAATTGATTCATCATAGCGCTGGGAAAAGGCGATAAGCTGCTGCCTCAGATTTGTAGCCTTACTTGATGGATGATATTCCTTCAAAAAGGCCTTGACTAGGCTGTCCCAATCAATAAAATGGCTTGCTTCATGGTTGTTGAGCCACTTAAATGCTGCATCTCTGAGTGAGAATGGGAATACTCTCATGTATAGCTGCTCCTTGGTCATCCCTGCTATGTTCACAGTGCTGCACACCCGCAGAAAATTCTGCAAATGTGAGTTTGGATCCTCCGAGGGTAAGGCTCCAAATGTGCGCCTCTCCAGCATGCTGAGCAAGTTGGTTCTGATCTCACAGGGGGCATCTACATCTGGAATGGCTATGCTGTTTTGGATGATTGTGGTTGGTGGTTGAAGGAGCTGCGACATAGGAATGTAGGGTTGCACAGGCTGGGCCTGTTCAACCTTTGGGTGTACTCCTTCGTTGAGTCTGTCCGCCATATTTTGCTGCTTGCTTTTCTTGTGAATATGACGGGCTGTCTTTTCAATCTCCTGTTGGAAGGTTAGAGCTGGCTTCTTGCTCCTGGTTTGGGGCATGCGCCACATGAAAACTTCAAGCTTGGAAAGAGAAGGGATTAGATAATAGAAAGCCTAACAAATCAGAAATAAAAAGTAAAAGAATCAAGCGCCAGTCCCCGGTAATGGCGCCAAAAACTTGATGTGCGTGTGCTATCCGCAACTGGTTCCTACTAGTGCACAAGGTTATTGTAGTACTTTATCAAGGTCGTATCCACAGGGACTGGGTTGAATCTGTTACCCTTAAATAGACAAATTAGGCTTCGGAAAACAATCAAAGAGAAGTTGATTTTTGGGTGAATAGCAATTGAAATGTAAATTTAAGCAGTAAGGTAAATGTAACAGCAGATTTAATGAGGAAGAGATCAGATTTGGAGGATTCTTAGGCATTCGGAGTTCACATGTCACGTTTTATGCATTTAAATTGCTCGACAGCCTCATCACAGGCTAAGCCTGTAGGTGAGGCTGTGACTAATGAGATGTCTTGAAGGGGCTCCCAACCTAAAGTACTATCAACGGCTTTCGATCTTATTAATAGTTCCCTAAGCTTCCATCTACCCCCTGTCACTAGAGTAAACGTCTATTTAAAGATGAAGTTTAATGTTGGTGCTAATACCCACAGTCTCTCCCTATCTTCTTTCGAACGGCTAAGGAGTGAAGGCTGACTATTGTTGGTCTAGCACACCTGGCTTCTCCTTTCGGTCCTTCACCAGGCTGCTACTAAATTAATAGGATTTCTGCCCAATAGTCAATCAAAAATCAAATTAGGAATTGTGTTATCTTTTTGACTATGCTATCACAGACTGAGGTTGTACTAGACACAAACTGATGTTGTGCTGTGTACAGGCCGAGGCTGATGACAGCAAAAGAGCCAATTAATAAGATTGATTCTTGCAGGCGCTCTCAACCTATACTGCACCCATTTGTTTTCGCTCACAGGTGCCTCCCATGGTTCTCACTCTCCTAATGCTTTCGCATCGGTCAAACTCAGGGGACTAAGATTGGTGTTGAGGCTAATTCCTCAATTAATTTCTAACTCTGTCACAAGCTAGAAGCTAAGGGTTGGTTGTTGTTGTTCTAGTAACTATGGTTTCTCCTTTCGGTCTTTGACCTAGCTACCTATAATCATGCATGGGTTTGATCAAGACTTAGACATGGTGCAAGTTTACAACAACCAAACACGAAATACTGGTTAAAAACATAAAAGCGAGCAATTCATTGCATTAATTCAGAGACATGTTCACCCCTTCAACCTAAGAAGGGGTTGTTTAGTTCATATTCAAAAATACAAAACAGATGGGTGTAAGTAATAGCATAAGGTTTGGAACAATCTAGAGGCTAGGGACAACACGATTTCTGCCCAGAGAAGGGTGCAAAATCGTGTTTCCCTTAAACCCGTGGTGTTCTGGGTTCAGCCCTTGATCCAGAACTTCTGCAGGTGTCTTTGTCGATGGGTGCTCGATGATCCGGGTATGCCCGATGATGCCTTGCCGCTTCCCCCCTTCTCTTTTGTAGGTGTAGCTCCTTTGTTCTTCTTCCTCCCAACTTGCTGGAAAGCATGGGCGTTTAGGCAAGTTGGCTCGTCAGTCCTCCAGCATGTGTGTGTCAGGATAGGCATGACGGGCAGCAAGTTGATTGATGGATTGTGAGTTTCAAGGTACCCTTTGTAGAGGATAATTATTCTTTAAGGTGGATTCCCTCTGAGTAGCATGTGCCTATTCCTTTTTCCTTGGGAAGTGCTCTGGGAACGTCAGAAGAATGTTTGTTTATGTTGGTGGAGTTCGTGGTGCAAGTGGTGTAATTTTATGTTCCTCCTGCAATTTCTGGGTTTTGCAGGACGCACAGGCTGATGCTGTTGATATACAGGATGAGCCTGTGTGCGGTCTAATTGCAGCTCTCATTCGATTTCTCCTCCAATTGATTTCAGCCTCTTCTATAGATGATGAAACATCATAAGTTCTCCTTGGATAGAGGTGAGGATTGTAGGTTTTAGTGGGGATCTTGTGAATTGAAGATGGCCTGCGGTCTTCAAGTGAAACTACAGTGGACAACAGCCTCAAGGACAGGCTCAAAGGTTCTGCAATAGGCTCATGCTGTGACAGAGGCTGTTCCTTCAAATTCTTCAATGAAATCTTCTTAAATTGGTCGAAATGCACCTGAAATTACTAATCATGCAGTAAGGGGTAGGATTATAAGAAATATGACGGAATTATGCATAGGAGGCATATAATCGTGATAGAATGAGCACATATTATGCCTAAAATCATGCCTAAAACTATGCATATTGCGTATGCATCAGTTAATGGATGATTATGTTGGCCATTATGTTGGCCATTATCTAATTAACTATGCATTATGTGGTCTATGTGTTTGATGGAGTGTATAATCAGATTATGCACATTCATTTTCTGACTAAGAAAGCACACACTTCATTTGAGAGAAAACACTCTCTAGTCTCTAGCTCTCGGAATTACTGCAGCTAGCACTGCGGTTCGGGACTGCTCGGGTTAGTGATCGTGTAACGGTTGCTAGCAGTCATCAAACGGTTCGCGTGGATACCGTAGAGGAGTCAGATTTCTGTCCGGTTATTGCTGATTCGGCTCTACTATTGAGTGAAAGAACTCAACCAAATCCAAGTACGAAATTCTTGTTATTCAGTTTACCTCGTTTCACATGGATCCTCCATTAGTTTCGGGTTTTTCCGCTGCGCATATTGTCTCTTGTTTGCATAACTGGTTACTTACAAGTTCATGATTGCATGCGGGCATAGCTGCCCGAATTGTTTGATTTAAATACATCAGGGGCATCGCTGCCCGAGATTTTTAAAGTTGAATGCATCGAGAGCATAGCTGCCCGAGTTTTTGTTTGATTGCACAAGAGGCATAGCTGCCCGAGTTTTTGTTTGATTGCACAAGAGGCATAGCTGACCGAATTTTCTGAATTTGATTAAGGGCATAGTTGTCCAAGTTTATGAAGAAGGGCATATCTGCCCATGTTCATGATTGCATGATGGGCATAGCTGCCCAGGTTTTTGATTTAGATACATCAGGGGCATAGCTGCCCGAGTTTTTGAACACGTGAAGGGCATAGCTGCCCGAGTTTTTTTCATTTGATTACGTAGAAGGCATAGCTGCCAGAGTTTTTTTAAGTTGAATGCATGAGGGGCATAGTTGCCCGAGTTTTTATTTGATTGCACAAGGGGCATAGCTGCCTGAGTTTTTTGAATTTGATTGCATTAAGGGCATAGCTGCCCGGATTTTTGAAATTGATTTCCTCCCAAGGGCATAGCTGGCCAAATTTTTAGGTTGACTACATCAAGGGCATAGCTGCCTAAGTTTCTGAAAATAGTTACACCAATGGCATAGCTGCCTAGATTTCTTGAGTTTATTTTCGATTAAGGACATAGCTGTCCTAGTTTTCAAAATTAGTCACATCAAGGGCATAGCTGCCCATATGTTTTGAGTCGATTGCACACAAGGGGCATAGTTGCTCGACTTTTTCTCCATCGATTACGCATTAGGGGTATAACTGCCCCTGGGTTTTAAGATAATCATGCATCATTGGGTACAGCTGCCCGAAGTTTTAAAGTTGATCACCTCTTGAGGGCATAGCTGTCCGAAATTTTGAGATGATTACACATTTTGGGGGTATAGCTGCCCTGTCATTTCGAATGATTTGAATTGTACCTTGGTGGCATAACTGCCCAAGATTTTCAAACAAAGGGCATAGCTGCTCAAAATTCCGGATACATCACAACAATCACTAGCATCAACCATTCAAATTTGGTTGTTCATTTCTAGTGTTGTTTCGTCCTTAGTTTCTAAGGACTCATCAACGAGGGGCATCTGTGAACACCCAAATTTGACCCACGAACATTTTATTAACTTAGGTTCTAAATCTGTCCAAACCACAAGATTAATGAGATGATTTAGTCTTTGGCTAAAATATATTTAGAATCTATTTTAATGAATGTGCATATTTTTTAAATTGAACCTTGTTATATATTTGAGTGCTAGGATTATTGAGATGATTTATTCTTATGATAAAAATATATGCTAAGGTTTGATTTAATATAATATGTTTTGTTTTATGTACTTGGGCTTTTTATTTAATTTAACCCAATAATATTGAGATGATTTATTTTTTGGGTTAATATTTGATTTAGAGGCTTAAGTTTATAAAGCTTGGATCCTCCAGAGTTTATTGGCCCAAAAACACTTTTCTTGCAGCTTAAATTTAGCTCTGATTTTCGTGCAAAATTAGAATTAAATTTACTTTTTTTATAGAAAGTATGTTTTTGGTAAAAGAGAGTAGATTTGGAGTTAATTGGAGTTAAATAGGGTGTTTTAATATTAATTGGAGTAATTGATAGGAGTGACCAGCAAGAATGGTGTGATTCTTGGTCTGACAACTTTAATTCCACACTTAAAATCAATCAGACCCAGAATTAATGGTGATTGGGATCAAAAAAGGAAAAAGTAACAGTGCTTGGCAGTCATCAAAGGGCTTGGCGGTCATCCGAAAGTCCCTAGCGGTCATCCGGACATGACCTTCAGGCATGGCTGCCATGCCGACATGACCGTCGGGCACCTAACATTCATGTTACGTGATTTTTCGAGATTTTCGACCATCAATTCGATTCCACACGATTTTTGGTCGAATTTTTAGCAAGAATCCCACTCATTATGAGGTCTATGACCCCTGCACTCCTTGAACTCTATAAATAAGGCCTCCCATTCACATCCAAAGGACACACAAGCTCTTACATACACACACCACTATAAGCTTTGTTGCTTGGAGAAATTCTATTTCACCAAGTCTAGAAATCCTTTTATAGGCAAAAACTCTGGTAGAATCTCGTTGGAAGCATCGAGGAAGAAGTCAGCAAGGGAAGATCAAGAGGAGGAAGCAACCAAAAGCAATCCGGGAGCCAAGAAGAAGAGGAACCCGAGTAGAAGGACCTGATGCGAGAAGTCATAGAAAACAATTCATATCTCGAGTTCTAGAGGTTGGATTTTCATAATCTTGGACTCTTTGGAAAGCTAAGAGGAAGTACTACAACTTTTCTGTTGAGTGCAGAAGCTGAATCGGCTTTTTTCATTGTGTAAAATCTAGTAGAAGGCGACCGATAAATTCAATCCAACAACCAAGGTAAGCACTCTAATCCCTCTTTGATTGTGAATCTTATTGATTGTTATCTACTGATTATTTGATGATGTTGTTGATGATGTGAGTGCTATGATATGCTATGACAAGAACTACGTGGGCTTTGAACCCAGTCGCCGGGGTACGTAGGTGGTCTCTAGTGATGGAGAATCAAGCCCAGATATTTTTATTTTTCCTTTTTGTTCCAAATCTTCTTCTCCTCCGCTTTCTTTTGTTTTCCACACCTGCACACTTGCACAAGGCACACTTATTCTCTTCAATTGCACGTGGTTTCAACCCAACATGGATGGGTGCCTAACACCTTCCCATCCATGACGAACCCCCGATCCCATGACTTTGGTTCGCCATGACCAGTTGCCTAAAGGAGTCATTTTGAAGGTTTTTCCCAAATTTTGTCCTTAATAAAATTTGGGTGGCGACTTCAATGACATGGGATTAACCCGAGGAAGAAGGTGAAGGGAATAGGTGAGAAGGCTCAAATCAATTTTGAGTCAGGTTCTCACAAGTTCATATGCATGGTATGCTAGGGTATGCAGGTTGGTTGGGGGCTAAAGGACCGCTACTATGGGAGGTCCAACCTACTCACATGTGACACATTGATGTCGCGTGAGGTCGAGGGCCAAGGTTCCCAATCATCGCGCGCGGCGGGAAACGGACAAATCTCATGCCATATCACCACGAGTGATGGTATGTATGGACAAGGATTTGACTCGCCCCCGTAAGGTAAAGGTTTAAACACACAAAAGTATGAATTCAAGCATGCATATGACACATAACAAAACACAAAACTCAAGCGAAAATTGAATATTATTTCTTAAACCCACGAGTTCCCCAGCGGAGTCGCCAGCTGTGAGGACCCGGACCGAATTTCCCTTCGGCCTCCTCACCTATTGATCGATGGAGTCGCTACCCAAGTTTTATTAGCGTGGAAAAACTCAGAAAAAACCAAAGATAACTCCTTATCCCCACAAGATCAACTGATTTGCTAACCAAAGACGTCGGACTCGGGGGTTCTTCATGGATAGGAAGGTATTAGGCACCTCATCCATGCTTGGGCGAAATAATACTCAAGTTAAGCGAATAATTGTGTTTTGTTGCATGTGTGCTTGTGTGTAAACCAGATTTCCAGCAGCAAATAAACGACAAATAATATAGATAAATCGAAATTAAAAGAAAAGAAGAGGGGAAGAAATAATTAAGAAAAGAAAAAGGTTAGAACATAACTTGGCTTGCGTCGCCACCACAAGAGACATCCTATGTACCCCGTGTTAGTAATATGCCCAAAAGGCCAATATATGGATGATTGTAGTCATGTATATACTTTTGAGGTTGTTCCAATATATATAATTATGAGATAATTGCTTGCACATATATATAACCCTAGTATATATGTAATTGATATGTATATTCTTAAATGTCCCTAGACGGTTATTATTACAGATGGGTTGTAATAATAAATTAAGACTAGCATATGTTGAGAATTGTATGAGATACTAATTCTACATACGGGTACAAGTTGGAGAACTTGTGGACTGGACCGACCCACATAAGATTCCTACATGGAATGTTATATGTTTGTCATTAGTGGTTCTTATAGATGTAATTGTCCTCCGACCTGAGATCGTCAAGGTATCCAACATATGAATCATGTACTTTGATATTATTCCTAGTCATCCGTAACTGGGTGGACATAAGGGTAATCATTGGGTATATGTCGAGTATGTAGTGGGTTTTGATTGATCAAGAGGGGATTCGTCCGACCCATATAACGGATATATTATCGTATGGTTTCTTGATAGAGTTGAACTGTTAAATGCATGGCCATGCTCGGATTAGGTGATATGGTGATATCACGGGTATCCGTTTTATACAGTTAACTCGGGGATCAAGAAACATAGATTAAACATATACGAGATTGACATATCTCATGTCTCGTGTTTGATCTAGATAATGGGACGAAAGGACGATGACATGTTCCGAGGCATAGAGAATCAGTACTGATCTTGTCGTTCGGGTAGCAATGATGTGTTGCTAGACGCCGCTCTTTGTTTATAATTGTAAAATGAGATTTTACAATTATTGCCGGACGTTACAAGTGCCACACATAGAACCGTTGATGTTAGAACAATAGCCCTTCGCTAGAGGGGGGTGAATAGCGATAATCGAATAAAAACGAAATAAGCAGGAATTAAATGCGGAATTGAAAGAATGAAGGACACAAGCGATTTATCCTGGTTCACACACACTCTACTAGTGTGGCTAATCCAGCCCTTCAAGTCTCACTTGAAGATTTCACTATCTACGTTAAGCTTACGGGTGCTTAACAAACCGTTTACAACCTAGGAATTCTAGTCACAAGAATCCTAAACCCTGAAAGTTCAAGTCAC